>JANSTP010000015.1:5570-16162 GCA_025330745.1 Cladonema radiatum
TCACCTCCGTAATATTTTGCCCCCAGTTTTTGAAATTCGCGCGCGTTGACGAGGCCTGTAGTGGAGGTCGCCTTGATCTATAGACATTTTTCGATCTGTCAGTAAATTCCTGGTCTGCATTTTAAACCCTATTTATGGTTAAATATCGGAGAAACTAAACATTTTCAAATATAAGTTTTTACATTTTCCTGTTCCACTCATTGAGATCTTTTGATTGGTATATTAAAAATTTGATTTTCAAGAAAAAAGTTTTGAGTCAGACCGGGGGCCTAAAAATGACGTCACAGAACCAGGTTTCAGTAACAGCAAAAACATTGCTTGTGACATGTTATGTCTTATAGGAATACGTAAGGGCCCTCACTACAATTCCTCTAAGATGTGACCAGCAGACACTAAACGATATCCAGCTGAAGAAGTCTTTGCCCAAGGTTTTCAGCCCGGCAACACCCAGAAATGTGTTGTTCATATTGTTATTCATTAGAAAATAACATTCAATGCTGTCCAGTCAATTTTTCTCACTTCGCCAAAATTTGATGTTTCAGCCTCGGACTATTATAGAAAAACTATAAAATTAATTTTATATAAAATTTGGCAAATCGAGGAAATTCGCAAAATTTCTTGATGCAAAATTATCTAACTTTAAAGTACAATGAATTTTCACCTGGAACCTGTATTTAAATATCAAAGACTACCGTTCATCATTTAGAATATATTTCATTTAAAAATTTCAGACTCCCCTCATTTAACATTAAGAACACAAAACCTTTAAATATCATTGACAGGCTAAATTTGAGTTTTCTTCTTAAATGACCAGTCAATGAGTTAAAACAATAAACCTAAACTTCGATATCAAGGTGATCCAAAGAAAAAACAGAAGAAGTTGTATTTTGTTACACCTTCATTAAAAGATCAAATTAAAGCTAAAATAGAAAGTATGTATATATTTAGTTGACAATAGTCTTCTACTCTACTTGTTTTTTTCTTTGTTATAAATGTATTTCTTTGAGGTTTCTAATAATAATATTTTTATTAATAAAGCTAATTTCCTTTTTCTTTATGCACTCTGTTGACCTTACAAGTATATGCAGTAGCTCAAATTTTACGTTTACATTCCTTGAATTTCTGCATGCATTACTATACACAAAGCTCATAAGACATGCAAAACCTACCCTTCTCCTCTTTTTTTACAATAGAATATTCTGTAATAAAACAGCTAATTCATCGTCAGTGAAATTGATCTGTACTACTGTAATTTTTACAAAGCACTTTTTGGACACTTTGTTTTTGAGCATAGCTTCCAATTGTCAATATTTAGACTAAAAGTATAATGTTTGCTGAAAGACTTTAATAAAGTGCATTTTAGTTTTAGCAGAGGGCACGTGGGAGAAAATGAAAATTTTCAGGAAAAGGCAAGATGCAGCATCTTGCTTGATCTCAGATGTAACTGATGCAAGTTATATAAAAAAATGTCATAATGTCCGTCAAGTGAAAAAGAAGTTTATTTATCTATTACATTGAACACAGATGGAGCTCCACTTTCTAAATCTTCACCGGTAGAAATATGGCCTGTGTATATTGGGATAAATGAAATTCCTCCAAAAGAACGGTATGTGACATCCCATCCCAAATATCACTACTTCTAACTTTTCGTTATCTATATTTATGTCACAATTTTTGGGTTTTTTTAGATTCCAGTGTAAAAATATTTTCAAATGGGGAGTATGGCAGGCAAACCTCCTGCAGTAACTTTTTTTCAACCACTAGTTGATTCCCTGAATGAATTGTCCACTCAAGGTATATTTTAATTTATTTCAGCATACCTAATAAGTCTAATTGTTACTATCAAATTATAACTGGCTATACTTCCCTCCTCACATAGGATAAAAGTGTTTTCTTAAATCAGCAAACGTCCTTACAATTTTTTGTTCTCGACTCTCTTTCTAAGTAAAGTTTTGAATTTGGAAAACACAAACTGGTATTATGGCATACCCATTAGAAATATAGCATTAAAGTGAATAATTTATAATGAAATATGTATTTGAAATTTCAGGTTTAACTATCAGCACTGACTCCGAAAATGTCACAATAAAGATCATATCATTAGTTTTGACAATGGATTTAATTGCTAAGACTCAATTCCTTAACATGGCACAACATAATGGAGAATATGGTTGCGAAGACTGTTACATAAAGGGTAATCATATTGCTTATACAAAAGGTTGCTCTCATTGTTTTTCTTATGAAAAATATCAGAAGTGTAGTCCACGAAATGCCCAGGAATTTGTCAATGATGCTATCAAAGCTAACCCAAAGGTTAGTATTCGGTACTCTTAGAGATAGGGACTTTTAATGTGAATATTACATTGTTGTGGATGATTACCTGCTTTTTTCATAAAAACAGTGTTTTTTCTGTCATCATGAATATGCGTAGTTTATTGGCCAACATTATCTTATTTTTTCTTAACTTATTCCTAACACCAGTATTGGCCTAATATTGTTGGTAAGATATTTTGAGGTTAGGAAAACGTCAATTTGACCTAAAAGAGGATAGAAAAAGACAAACTAACTATGGTGTAACAAATTTGATAGACTAATAAGGGAGTTATACAACAAAAACCCAGCAAAACTAAGACGATAAGATACAAATTTAGTGCATACCATTCTTGAATGCAGTTTTCTTAACTTTTTCAATCAAACGTTAAGATGGTCATATTCTTAGTACATTCTTAATTTTCAGCCTAATTTCATCATAGATATTCTTATAGAGTATATTCCTATAACAAAAAATTGGGTATACTGTAAGCAATCGAAGTATTATGAAAGCAGGATTATTTAATATTGCCAAGATTATTTAGTTAATGTTTCTAAACTTTTCTTAATTTTAAATATTTTAAATATTATTTACTTGTGAATAAATTGGTACAGTAAATTTGTAAATAACAAAGATGTTACTTTTAGGCAAAGATAAATGGTATAAAAAGTGTTACTCCATTATTGGTTTTGAATCATTTCAATATAATCAATGGAACAGTACCTGATTACACGCATGGAATTCTTTTGGGTGTTGTAAAAACAATGCTTTTGCTTTGGTTTGAATCTGGAGAACATCGATCATTTTATTCTGAACACAAACACTATCCAAGCTATTATATCGGCAACAAAATTTATCATTTTGCTACATTCTACTCATAACTCTTCTTTGGTTAGAGGTAATACAGTGTCATTCCATATTAACATCTGAAAGCTAAAGTGTGTTTTTCTTGTTATTGAGTATTTTTTTAAACATCTGTCAACCCTTTCTTAATGGATGAATGGAGAATTTTTCCTCGCAGTTTTATAAATCTTTCATATTTAGTTATGTAATGTTGACAAGTATTTACTTGCAATGAAACCACCCGATTTAATAAGCAGAAGGCCGCGAAAGCTAATTCGAAATTTCCATCATTTTAAAGGTATATTATTTTGGATGCTACTGCTATTTTGCTATCTTGTTAGCTGATATTGATACATTTACATATAAATCACTTATAAAAAATATGCAAGCTACTGAAATCAGTTGCCATAAAAATATTTCATTCTCATCAGAAATATAAAATACAGGCAGGTTTTGACATTTATTTTTGAAATGCTGATCAAGATTATGCACGACATCCTTTTTTTAGTTAATATTTTTCTTTTGTAAATGAGAATTCCCTAGGCTTTTAAACAGGTGATCTAGGTCCCTTCCTTGTTTCTAAAATTTAGGTAGGAGAGTGAATTTCAATATGGCTTTTTTTCATTTATTCCAATCTCTTTTCTATACAGTAGTATATTAAAAGTAGGAGAAGTCTATTAAAAGATGAGAGTGTTCTGCACCAAAAGGCAAACTATATAATCTCAATGTAGTCATACAGGATAACTACTTCTGTGAAGTTAGCTCCACGTGGGGACCCCACTCCAGCCCCACATGATTTTGTAATTGTTGTTAGCAAAACATGCAGGCAAGAATATAAATATTTTATTGGAATACTTATTGGTATTGGTTTTCTATTTGAACAAAAGGTAAATTTTCATAAAAACTTCGCTGTTTCAAGGAATAAGACGCTACAGGGAGTAAAAATTGGTTTCAAAAATGACAAAACTCAAAATTAGAAAAGTGTTTTAAGATAAATGGCGCTCCAGATATCGAAATCGGTCAAGATCTTAAGGAGAAATTGGTAGTATGTGATTTCCATTTACCCAGTTACCCTACCTAGTTACCCATAAGAACTTTACCATTTTTCATATCTGGGGCGCTATTTATCTTAAATCCTTTTATTCTAGGCATTTTTTCCAATTTCAGGACCAGTTTTTAACCACTACACCGCTCCTATCCAGGGAGGAGGTAAGTCATGGTTATAATTTAAATGGAAAACACATACCACCAATTTATCCTTAAGAACTTTACCATTTTTCATATCTGGAGAGCTATTTATCTTAAACCCCTTTAATTCTTGAAAATATTTTCCAATTTCAGGGCCAGTTTTTACCCCAGGAAGTTGGTAAGTCATAGTTATAACTGAAATAGAAAACAAATACTATCAAGTTATCTTTAAGTTATCATTTTTCATATCTTCAGTATTGTATTTGTTGTATTGTCGTCATCTTCATACCGAGGAAAACTACTTTGATATTTTATAGGCTGTTCTGTCTTTACATCCGTTTAATTCTTGACAATTTTTTCCAATTTCCGGGCCAGTTTTTACCTCATATGGCGCTCCTTTCCAGGAAGGTGGTAAGTCATATCTATAATTGAAATAAAAAACAAGTACTACCAAGTTATCTTTAAGAACTCTGCCAATTTCCATATCGGGGGCGCTATTTATCTTAAAACCCTTTGATTCTAGACAATTTTCCCGATTTCAGGACCAGTTTTTATCTCCTGAAGCGCTCCTTTCCAGGAAGGACGCAAGTGTTTAGTGCAATTGAAATACATCACACATGCAACTAATTTATCTTTACGAACTTTACCATTTTTCATATCTGGAGGGCTATTTATCTTAAATCCCTTTAATTCTTGACAAGTTTTTCCAATTTAAGGACCAGTTTTACCCCCTATAGCGCTCCTTTCAAGGAAAGATGTAAGTTATTATTGCAGTTGAAATAGATCTACCATACTAGTAAGTTATCTTTAAGAACTTTAACATTTTTCATATTTTTCATATCTTCAGTATTTGTATTGTTGCCTGCATGTTTTGCTAATAACTATTCCAAAATCATGTGGGGCTGGAGTAAGGCTGGAGTGGGGTCCCCACGTGGGGTTAACTTCACAGAAGCGGATATCTTGTGAATGGTTGTCATAATCATAATAGGATACCTGTCGATTTATAATATACATAGTGAAAGCTGTCTTATGGCCACCTCTTTAACAAAAACTTGTCTTGAGTGGCCAGCCGTGAAAATTAACAATGGTCACCTGCCTATATATAGAAGCCAATGTTTCCCCTTAAGTGATAGTTATAAACAGATTTCTCTCCATACAAATATGTTATAGTATTCATATTTATTTTTCAATCATAGCCAATAAACTCAGGGCTTGGTTGCTATATTGCTTGCTACCCTGTCTGGAAAAATATTGCCTGACATTTATTGGAATAAATTTGCAAAGCTTGTTGAAGCGGTTCATCATTTACTCCAAAAATCGATTTCCCCAGAAGATTTGAGAAATGCCTCAATTTGTATGAATAACTTTTATAAAGATTTTCCACGTCTTTATGGTAAGTAAACAAAGTTCTATAATTCAACAAGGTAACTCTTATAAATATTGATTTTTTGAAAGATAAATTGATTATATCTAAGCACGTATTATGAAATGTTCAGAGTAAGCAAGAAAAGTTCTATTTTCTTATGAATAATTAAATACAATTTTAAGTAGGATTGTTCCTTCAATTTGATTATATCTCTTAGGCTTTCAGGTATTTAATCGTTGATATAATATATTGTTTTTTTTCCTAGAATTTAATATTAGAAGATGTGGTCTTAACGTCCACAACTTAATCCACGTCACTCATTAAGTCAAATGGTGGGGTCCTTTATGGGTATGGTCATGTTTTGGACTTGAGGGTCTCAACGGAGAGATAATGAAACACGTTCATGGAACAAGAAACTGTTGCACCCAAGTAATAAACTATAAATTTACAATATTATTCTGACTAATATTTAATACTTTAACCAACCCAACAAACTCTGTTTTGAAAACGCTGTTACGCACTTTTTGAGTATCTCAGACAGAAGACGGATAGGGAACTGACAGAGAATAGTCATTAAATGTTGTACATTGGTGCAATACAAATCTTTTTGCTGTCATGGGAAATGAAATTGAACTGAAATCGAGTTTCCATTTGTTTATAACTGTTTGCCATGTTGATTGTAGTCATATGGTTAAAGCAAGTTTTTAATGTAAACATGCTCAGTTTACGTTTATCCAAAACAACAAAAGTCTTATTTCCAGGAATGTCTTATTTCCATTCAATCATTGTTTTGTATTATTGTACCTTAAGTATAGTTTTGAAAACTGGCCTAGTGTCTGACGCTTACACAAAACGAATAGCAATTTTTCTCAAGAAATGTTTTAGAATTATGCTTCCAAGGAATGTTTTTATGATTTGAAACATCTAAACGTTGAAAATTTAGTACTTGAATGTATTATGTATATATTTTTCTTTAAATTATTTAGTAATTTTTTTCCTAGTAACTTTTTGAGCGAATTTTTGAAAGCTTATCAGAGTCCTTATAACCTCAGAGATATTGTAAATAACAAAAAACTAGAATTATTTGGGTTTTCCTCAAGAATAGGATGTTCTTCAATTTTTTTCAAAGGAGTTCAAGATTGGAACAAATTTTAAGATATCAGTGTCTCTTTTTCAATTTAAAAAGATTGTAAAAGATTTACTGCTGTCATCGCTCTAAGACTAAGTGCAGAATAGATATCTTCTCGCAGTAGAAAGAAAAATAATTTCATTTTTCTTTTTATTTTTAATTTGTTATTTTCTATTGTTAATTGTTACTAGCTGCACACAGCGTCGCACGACGCTGAAGCGTCGTATTGGCCTGCTAACGCAATCTGATCAAGAGATCCCTGTGCAATCCCTTGTTGACAAATCAAGGATTAAAAATCTCTGATACATGAGGTCTATTAACTGAATACCTAATACCTCTATTAACTGAATCTCTATTAACTGAATCTCTAATACCTAAATCTCTAATACCTGATTATGTTTACTATGTTTGGTCAGGGAAGGAGAAGTATTGGTCTTCTTATCAAGACTTTAATGAATACTCCAGTGAGAAGAGCTAATAATAAAGCTGCAAAAAAAGGGTGACATGACGCTGAAGCGTCGCATTGGCCTGCATACGCTATCCTTTGCATACCCCAGGGAACATTTATCACCAGCATCTTCGACAGTCACATCAGCCATGCTGTCTTCATCTTTAGCTTCTCTAAACCTAAACACTTCAAAATCTTTCTCTTCTGAAGTTGAACACCAGACGAATGAAACAAACGATGAAGTTGAATTCAATGTCTCGACGTCTTCACCTTCACCAACACAAACAGAGATACCAAGTTCTGTTTTACTAGCTGAGACGCAATAGCTGCGAGCCGAGAAAACCACTCTAAAAGAAAGAATTCACACTTTAGAAGAGCAGGTTAGGCAAAATTTAACATATAAGTTTTTACAACTTTAAACTTTTTTCCAGCTTTTTCATCTCGATTGTTTTGTCCCTATTCCTCCATCTGCTTCTAAGTTTCTAGTAGCCAAATCTGTAAAAGGTTTACTCCCTTAATGTCAAGTGGTCATGTGATGGCGTCATGAAAATATCCGAAAAATGTCATAGTTATTTACAAATGTCTAATTTTATAGGATCATTATTGACAACACCATAGACAGTCCAGTTGAATTGGATATTTTGTGGTAAAAAATTATAATAAAGCTGAAACTTTGGCCATCGCCTCAAAAGGGTATATAGATTGCATAAAAAAATGCTCCATGATTCCCAAAAGGAGAAGTTACATTTTTTACCCTTTTTAGAAATACCATTTGTAAAAGAATCAAAACACTTTTTCTTCCAGTTTTGGCTTATTATATACCATTCTTGACAAGTCTTTTTGCTGATTATCGTTTTTACTTTTCATGAACAAGTCTTCAAATGGATGAGTAACATATTATTAAGCAACTAGGACACCTAAGAAACCCCTATATTCAGCAAAACTTTCAAAATCAGAAATAATCCCACACATTCAAGGAGAAAAAAACTAAGTAATTTTTGTTTTTGGAATTCGTTATTTCTGGACTTAAAATTCAGGAAAGCATTCAAAGATATTCCACTCTTCTTCATCAAAATCTGCCATTGTCTCGTCTGTATCGAAATGTCATCCATGTTCTGAAGAAAAACATATGCACATATTATTATGAAATATATTATGAAAAGAATGATCAATAACGCCAGAATACGACTGTTTACATGACTTTTTCCTATTCTGAAACGATTATAATTGTATACTACCTTGCTATTCATACGTTCCGTTCCATGGCACTCTCCACAAAATTTCAAACAGTGTATTCCGTATTTCCTGCAAGTACATGTTTTGCCTCCACATGGATTTTTTTCCTGATATCTAAAAAGTAAGCAATATGATCTTTTCAAAGCATATCTTTAGTTAAACATTTTATATTTGAAAAAGCAAACTAAATTTCAAATAGTTAACTTGTAATTACATCTGACAACCTTTGTCAGTACTTCTGGGGCAATTTCTTTGTCTGTCATAATAGGCATGATGTTTTCTCCGTCGCCTCCTAGTTTCCACCCCCATTCTATTGCATCAAGCTCAATATCATCGATTAGTGATCATGACATTTTTTGGTAATGCGCTCGTAGACCGTGAAAATAAGCAGCTCTTTCAGTTGGTGCAAATTTTTATGGTGACATGATACCCTTGCATGCTGAATCAATCTACTTACTGTACCTAATATGAATAAAAAGATTAAAAAAAATCAGTATTTTTTTTAAAAGAATTTTCTACTAGTTGCTTTCTAAAATGGTATGTTTAAACCCCAATTTTGAAAACAAATATAATTAGGTACCTCAAATTTGTAAGTGAGCTTCCCTTTTTTCTCCCATATAACAAAGTAAATGCTTCAATTGAAGCATCTCCAACTTCTGCTTGTGTACTCCATGGACTACTCATTAATTCAGACAACTTCTGCCATTTCTCATCGTTCAGGTATTCAAGAAACTTTGTTTTCCCTTTACCAAACACAGACGAAACGGTATCACAGCCGGATCATGCATGGGCAAAGAGCAGGTGCTGTCTGATGAACTCGTTTATAGAGCAGGCATCCTTGACACTCCAAGCTTTATCAAACCTCTCTTGAAGAAAGTATATGTCAGACAAATCATTTTCCCAATGGTGAAAAAGCATCACGGCAATATCTGTGTCATCAGCTACAACAACAACCTTATGTGGGCATGTTTGTACGATATGAAGAGCTGTGTTTACAACAGTGCTATCGGCATCGCCAGTACAGTTTATAGTGAAATATCCTGATTTTTTTAAATGCTCTGAAAGAAAGGTGACGAAATTGGCTTTGTTTTCAGTATTACTAAGAAAACGATCTTGCGTAAACCGCACAGGGTTCTCTGAATTGATTTCGAAAATGCAGCTCTGAGGGATTGAATTTCTTGGTACATGCTCGTGATCCTTTGTGTCTTTATCTTGATAACCGTCAAAAACAGCTGTGACGCTTGCTTCGTAATTCTTTTTTACGTAATTTGAGTAAACCTCAGCAACAGTACTAAATGTCATTCCTTTAAACCATCTAACTCTATGCAGCCATGCTCCTCCAGGAATTCCTATCTCCGCTTTTTTAACAGCATCTTTCTCGAGCATTATTAATTTTCGAAGGGATGGTTTATCCAGTTTTCTCATCATTTCTTGCTTAAAAAATAACATTGGTTCATAGCTCAATTCATACTCAAAAATTCGCTCCAGATCATCTTCTTGGCCAGCAACAGTTATTAAGCGGTGAAACATTATACTTGAATCTGCAATTTCCTTTTTGGTACCATTTGACTTTGCTTGCTGTAATGTAGCAAAGTTTGTGATTTGGTCTTTTCATTTGATTTTTGCGTCTTCGAAGAGGATGTTATCAAATTCTTTCTGGATACCTTTACCAATTTCTTTGACAATCTTTGCAATCTTGCTTAGTCCTGGACTTCCCAACCTCCTCATGCTGCTCGCTGGAATTTGCTGATACACCTGTCAGTTGAATCATTGCATCATGCGCTGAAGCCATTTGTGAAAGACTCAATGTCTATAAATGGCGGACAGATTCTGTCATGCCACGCCCTCCAGTTAATCCACCCCTTGACTTAATAGATTGCATCATAGTTTGCTCAATTGCAAAATCTGTCCGTATACCAGTCCAATTTCGTTCAGTTCTTTGTACAGAATCGTTGCCCTGCATGAACTCCCCATACAACCACGGATGCGTTTCAGCAAAGAGATAATATACTTACGTGGAGTGAGAACTCCCGAAGTTCCATTCATTCTTTATGACACAGCGTTTGTAATC
>JANSTP010000016.1:0-85224 GCA_025330745.1 Cladonema radiatum
TTCGAAGCTAGAGAGAATAGGGGATGAAGCGTTTGCCGGTGGGAACCTTGGGCACGTTAGTCTACCCGCAGGGGTAAAGGAGATAGGCGCGGGAGCGTTTAAAGGCAACGCGCAGCTAAAAACGATTTCGCTTTCTGAAACATTGTTTGATAGTTATAAATTAAATATTGGAGAATATTTTGAGAGTGATGTTAATATGGAATTTACATATGGCACCAATAAAAGCGCGTTGGCTTTTAGCCTTAAGGGGGCTGTTACAAATATTTCCAAGAGCAATGTGAATGCTGTACAGAATCTCGACACTTATGATTGGGTCATGCTCCCAAGCGGTATTACAGACATTTCACAGAACGCATTTGATAACAAAACGCTTAAAAAAATTATTATTCCAAAGAGTGTGCAGACGATAGGTGAGAAAGCTTTCAGCAACGCAAACATTAGAGAAGTCGTATTTGAGAGCGGGTCGCAACTAGCAATTATACAAGATAAAGCTTTTGATTTTGTGGAGGATCTTAAAGAAATTACGATACCAAAGAGTGTACAGACGATAGGGGTTCTGAGCTTGAGTTCTTACTATATTGAGAAAGTTACATTTGAGTCAGATTCACAACTGAAGACTATAGGACGGAGTACTTTTCAGAGTACTACAAAACTAAAAGAAATCACAATACCAAAAAGTGTAGAAACGATAGGCGAGAGAGCCTTTCTCAATTCAGGCCTTGAGAAAATTACATTTGAGTCAGATTCACAACTGAAGACTATAGGAACAGAGGCTTTTCGTGATACTAAAAAACTAAAAGAAATCACGATGCCAAAAAGTGTAGAAACGATAGGCGAGAGAGCCTTTCTCAATTCAGGCCTTAAACGAGTTATATTTGAAGACGATTCTCAATTGACTTATTTAGGATGGGAGGCTTTTTCGGGAAGTTCACTTGATATGGTTGTTTTTACGCCTTTAAATAGAGGACTGACATTCGAAAACTGGGGGAATCGTAAAGTAAATTTTTCATATGTGTTTCGTGACCAAAGAGATGCCGCCAATCAAACCAAACAAATAAAAAATTTCACATTGCCACAGTGGATGTTGGATGAGTACAGTAGCTATGAATTAACTCACAATTTTTTTAGCTGGCCTGACAATGTTTTCAACCTTCAAGGAGAGAGATATTGTCGTCCGAAAGGTGGTGTCAGCAAAAAACGATTTTTTAAATCGTCTGATCCAAAACAGTGTCCCTAGTCGCACAGATACTGGTGCGTGGGTACAATTTAGATATGTAGAGGTAAGGGTTGCAATATGGTGCTATGCACGGGTTACTTTGTATTGTGCGTCTGCATGTTGCGGGTGGCCACGTCTTTGGGTGTAATTATGAGTGTAGTTATAGAGGCCGAGGCGCGGCTACGAAGGGGATTAAGCATGTTATTATAATAAAACCATGGCTCACCAACTCGTTTACTACCCTCATGATGTGCTTTCTCAACGCGCAGTAGCTGTAGATACCTTTGACCGCGCGCTTACAAGCCTGCTTAAGGACATGCGCGCAGAGATGAATGCAAAGAAAGGCTTGGGAATAGCCGCGCCACAGGTAGGGGTTTCGCTGCGCTGTTTTCACGCCAAGTTTGAAGGGCGGTTGTACACCTTTGTAAACCCCACTATCACGCGCCGTTCGTCTGAGACGTCTGTGTACGAAGAGGGGTGTTTAAGCATTCCGGGTGTCTACGCAGAGGTAAGGCGCCCCGCGGCGTTGCACATAAATGCCTATGATGCAAAGGGTAAGCCGTTTTCCATGGATGTGGATGGATTTTTAGCGCGCATCATTCAACATGAATACGACCACCTTGAGGGCGTGTTGTTCATCGATATTATTTCACGTGCGGCTCGGCGTTTGGCGCTGCAGGCGTACGAAGTGCCGAAAGAGGCTTAACCCTACATGAAGGAAGCCATACGGCGCGTCTTGTTTGCTGGCTCTGCAGAGTTTTCTATGCCGACCTTGCGCGCTCTGTACAAGCGCGGTTTGGTGTGCGCCGTACTCACCAGCTGTGACAGGCCTGCGGGGCGCGGGCACAGGGTGCGTCAAAATTGTGTGGCAGCCTTTGCGCAGTCTGTAGGCTTACCGCTTTTGCAGCCTGAGTCGTTAAAGGCTGAGGCGCGTGAGGCTGTTGCTCACTTTGCCCCGCAGCTCATGGTGTGCGTAGCCTATGGCAAGATATTTGGGCCGCGCTTTTTAGGCTTGTTTGAGGGCGGGGCTGTAAATGTGCACCCCTCGCTCTTGCCGCGCTTCCGCGGGCCTGCGCCCGTGCCCGCTAGCATTTTAGCCGGGGACACGCGTACCGGGGTTACACTGCAGCGCATGGCCTTGGGCATGGACGAGGGCGACGTGCTGCTGCAGACGAAGCGGGAGGTTTCGGAGTCTGACGATAGCGAGAAGTTACTTGCGGCCTTGGCGCATGATGGTGCTGTGGATGTGATGAAGTTTATTGACAATGCACAGTTTTTCTCTGCCCACGCTACGGCACAAAATGAGCAAGACGCGGTGTATTGCACCAAGATATCTCCTGCCTATGGGCGCATTTTGTGGATGGAGAGCGCGCAGGCCATAGCGCGTATGGCGCGGGCTTTTTCAAGGCCTTATTGGGGCGCACGCGCGTATTATCGAGTTACAACGGGAGGCGAGGCACAAGTGCTTAAGTTGTGGCGTATGCATGCAGTAGATGACCTTGCAAAGACTGCACCTGCGGGGACGGTGCTGGGTTATGATGAAGAGCACGGCATGCTGATACAAGCGGCGCGGGGTGTCGTGGGATGCACGGAGTTGCAGCTGCCAAACCGTAAGAGGCTTTTTTGGAAGGATTTTGTGCAAGGTGAGCCCAGTATAATGCACGCGCGCTTGTGCTAAAATAATAATCATATTTTATGCACGGTGTCTATCGACATATTTTTATCATGTTAAGGTTTATTCATGCCATATACTCAACACAATAAAGAGGGCGGCTCAAGCCCTACTGTTTTTCAGCGGTTTTTTACGCTTTCTATTAACGCTTGCATAGTCATGGGCGTGGTTTCGCTTTCTGCGCTTGTGGCGTTTTTAATATTTTTTAAACCCGCACCCGTAGTGAGTGTTCCCAGCATGGTGGGCAAGAGCCTTGCCGATGCCGTGCTCTTGCTTCAGGAGAAAAACCTGCGGCCGTTTCTTTCGCTGCAGTACACGGATGACCCGCTGGATAAGGGGGTGGTCATAAAGCAAGACGTTTCCGCCGGTACTGCAGTGCGCTCAAAGCGCGTTATAGGACTTACGGTAAGTCAAGGCACGGCCATTGCCGAAATGCCTGACTACCGAGGCTTACTTTACGGCGAGGTGGAGCAGGGTATTAGGTTACAGTCTTCTGGGGTTGATGCATTGCTTGAAATTGTTGGTGTACAAAAGGTTTTTCAAGACGCGGTTGCCGGCGTTGTCCTAGCGCAAAAACCCGTAGCGGGTACCAAAATTACGGGCAAGAATACGGCCATATCTCTGGTGGTAAGTCGTGGCGCGCCTTCCTTTCAGGCTGTTATGCCTGACGTGATGGGGCTGTATTTTTATGAACTGTACGAGATGATGAAAAATGTGGATGCGCGCTTTGATTTTTATGTTTCCAAGAGGGATATTACGCTTGTTACCGAAAACGCGGGGAGCCGCAAGGCAGGCGTTGTAATTAACCAAGACCCCGCGCCCGGCAAGGCAGTTGCCTCTGCTGCCGCGCGTTTTCGCATTGGCATACGCGCTAAGGATCAATTGAAAAGCGCGTCAGTTGATTCAGATGATGCGCCTGCCCCTGTGGTGGATGTGTTAAAAATAACCTTGCCTTCTTATGCCGAGCCTGTGCCTCTGGTAATACGCACGCAAGAGGGCTCTGCAACCGAGGCGCGCGAGTTGTTGTCGTTTTTGACGCGAGGCTCAGTAGTAAGCGTGCCTTACTTTGTTGTTGCCGGCACGGCGTATGAGGCTGAGGTGAATGGCCAAACTGTGTGGAGATATACGGTGCCTGAGTGATGTATTGTAAAAAGATGTTGTATGATTATGTGTAGATTATGCGTTAAGGAGTTGGTGAACTGTCATGTATAGTCCTGTAGATCCTAAAGAAAATTTTTCACGTTTAGAAGAACAAGTGCTTGCGTACTGGAAGGAGCGGGGTATTTTTCGTAAGTCCTTGGAAAAAAACAAGAACAAGGCGGAATTTGTTTTTTATGATGGGCCGCCCTTTGCCACGGGTATGCCGCACTTTGGGCATTTTGTGCCTAGTACGGTTAAGGACATCATCCCGCGTTACAAGACTATGCAGGGCTATTTTGTAAAGCGGCGCTTTGGGTGGGACTGCCACGGTTTGCCGGTGGAGTACGAGGCTGAGCGCGAACTGGGAATATCCGGCACACACGAAATAGCGCAATACGGTCTTGCAGCTTTTAATGAATACTGTCGCTCCATTGTAACGCGTTACACCGAGCAGTGGCGTACGGTTATAGAGCGACTAGGACGTTGGGTGGATTTTGAAAATGACTACAAGACCATGGACTTGGATTACATGCAAAGCATATGGTGGGTGTTTTCTCAGTTGTGGAAGGATGACCTCATTTATCAAGGACACTATATTTTACCCTACAGTGCGGCGTTGGCAACCCCGCTTTCAAATTTTGAAGTAAACTTAGGCGGGTACAGAGAAGTGCACGACCCCGCCATAACCGTCCGTTTTGAGCTACGCGATGAGAAAAAAACGTATCTACTTGCGTGGACAACCACGCCGTGGACCTTGCCTTCTAACATGGGGCTGGGGGTGAATGCGAATATTCAATACGTGCGTGTCGTTGATAAGGAGTCGGGGGACACGTACATATTGGCTGAGGAGCGGCTTGCCCACTACTACAAAAATGAGAACGAATATACCATTGAAGCGAAGTTTTTAGGCGATGCGCTTGCCGGCATGCGTTATGAGCCGCTTTTCCCGTACTTTGAATACCTCGCTCAGCAAGGTGGGTTTATCGTGCACTGCGCCGACTTTGTGAGCGCGGACGAGGGCACGGGCATAGTGCACTTGGCAGGAGGCTTTGGAGAAGACGACTACGAAGTTGTGTGTAAGGGGCAGGGTTTGCCGGTTATTTGCCCCATAGACGACGAGTGTAAGTTTACCGATGAGGTGCCCGACTACCGTGGCATGTTTGTAAAAGACGCGGACAAGCCCATTATTCAGAGGCTTAAAAATGAGGGAAAGTTGGTGCGGCGTGAGCAGTACTTGCACAGTTATCCCTTTTGTTATCGCAGCAAGACCCCGCTTATTTACCGTGCGGTGCAATCGTGGTTTGTGAGGGTTAGCAAAATTAAAGACAAAATTGTAGCGGCTAACAAGCAGGTGAATTGGTTGCCCTCGCATTTGCAGGAGGGTCGGTTTGGACGTTGGCTTGAAAACGCGCGTGACTGGGCAATATCGCGCAATAGGTTTTGGGGAAACCCCATACCGGTGTGGATGAGTGAGGATGGAAAGCACATAGAAGTTATAGGGTCGGTTGCCGAGCTAGAGGCGAAAAGCGGCAAGAAGTTCGATGACATTCACAAGCACTTTATAGACGACGTTACGTGGCCTGCGCCCGACGCTAAGCAGCGCATGAAGCGCGTGCCACAGGTGCTGGACTGCTGGTTTGAGTCTGGGTCCATGCCCTATGCGCAAAGTTACTATCCGTTTCAGAATGCAAAAAAGTTTGAAGAAACCTTTCCTGCAGATTTTATCACCGAGGGGCTGGACCAAACTCGTGGGTGGTTTTATACCTTAAGCGTGCTAGGTGCGGCGTTATTTGACTCACCGGCGTTTAAAAATGTTATAGTCAACGGCCTGGTTCTTGCGGAAGACGGTCGTAAGATGAGCAAGTCTGAACGCAATTTTACGGACCCCATGGAGGTTATGCAAAAATTTGGTGCGGATGCACTGCGATTGTTTCTCATAAACTCATCAGTGCTTAAGGCTGAGGATCTGAAGTACAGCGATGAGCAGGTGCGAGAGGAGATGAAAAACTACATATTGCCGCTGTGGAGTGCCTATAGTTTTTTTGTAACCTATGCCAACATAGACGGCATACACCCGTCGGAAAGCGATGACATGAGTCCCAACAATCCGCTTGATCAATGGATATTATCTGAATTGATGGCACTTATTGAAAAGACCACGCAGTGTTTTGACGCCTACGATATTTTTCATGCGCTGAGTGCACTACAGGAATTTTTAGATTTGCTTAACAACTGGTACATACGCAGGTCGCGTAGGCGTTTTTGGAAGAGTTCCAACGACGTTGATAAACAACAAGGGTATCAGACGCTTTATACCGTTTTGTCGGTTTTTGTTAAAATTACCGCGCCAATAACGCCGTTTATTGCTGAGAGTATTTACAAAAATTTAAGAGCAGAGAATAGTCCTGAGTCCGTACACTTGTGCGACTTTCCTCAGTGTAGGCAGGGCAAAGATGGGGCTAATTTGCGCAATGCGGAGTTGGAATACAAAATGCGCACGGTGCGAAACGCCGTGACACTTGGGCGTGGTATACGGAGCCTGTACGAAATTAAGAATAGGCAGCCCTTAAGCGCAGTGTATTTTTTCACCCGCGTAGAAAAAGAGCGCAACGCGCTGCAGGAGATGGAAGAAATTATTAAGGAAGAATTGAACGTAAAGGAAGTAATTTTTAGACAAAATGAGGAAGACTTAATAAGTTACTCGGCAAAGCCGCAGTACCGCGTTTTGGGCAAGCAGTTGGGCAAGGCGATGAAGCGCGCGGCACAGTCCATAGAGGAGTTGTCTTCCCAGCAAATTAAGGCCTTGCTAGAAGGCTCTGAAATATCCATAGCCATAGATGCAGGGAGTGAAGGGGTTTCAGAGGGCGCGCACATGCTGACGCTTAATTTAGAAAATGTCCTTGTAGAACGTACTGCCCGCGATAAACTTAAGGTATTGAACGAAGGCTCGCTGACTGTTGCGCTGGATACGGACTTGACGCAAGAACTGGAGCAGGAAGGAAGGGTGCGGGATGTGGTGCGCGCGCTCCAAAGCCTGCGTAAGGAAATGAATTTTGAAGTTACCGATAGAATATCGATTACGTTTTGTAATCTTTCCGACTCCTTGCGCGCTGCCATTGAGCGCTTTGAGTCTTATGTGAGTGGCGAAACCTTGGCCCTTACGATGCGGTACCAAAATGCTGCTTCAGACGGTGCGCGTACTATTGCCGTAGGTGAAGAGTCAATATCGGTTGTTATTACAAGGCTTGAACAAACAACGAATGGAGGTTCGTGATGCACGATGTATGTAAAAAACGAAAAGGGGCAAGTGACGTGGGAGTTTTTATTACTCCTCATGCGCGAAAACACGTAAGGCGTGTACAAGGTTGCACGGGGCCTGTGTGCCTTGTGCTTGCGGCGTTTTTCTTGTTTACGGGGTGTCTCTCTCAATCTGAAAAAACCGAAGAGCGGGGCAGGCCGCTGCCGACTTTTCCTTATGTTGCGGGTGCTTCTTCCTACTTTTATGCAACTGACAGCGACATGATTTTTCCGCTTGCGGCGCGCTATGGGCTCGCGAACCCCGCGCTTGTAAAGAGCATAGCCTCTCTTGCGGTAAGCGTTACCGAGCGCGGCCTCGTGGTGTTTGTGCGCACCAAAAAGAACGTAGATATTTCTACATTTTCTAAGCGCGTTCGTCTTATGAAGCAGGTAAAGGCCATTGCCTTGGACGAGGGGCAGGTGAATTGGCGTATTGAGAATGGCGACAGGGCTTACGGCGTGAACATTGCGTATGCAGATGCGCTTATGTTTAGTGAGGGAGTCGATGGATTCATAGACGCCGATGTGCAGTTTGTGAATGCTTTACCAAAAGCGCTCGCTATGCTGCAAGTACGCGATGATTACGCCTTTTGGTTATGGGCGTCCATGGAGGTGTTTAAGAATACCTTTGTAGAGCAAAAGTTGCGCAATGGGCATGGTGCCATTGCCATTCCTACGTACAATGTGAATGAAGATGTCTCGACTGATTTTGCGTTTCCCTATAATGGAGTGCGTTCCGACTTTGCCACGTTGAAATTGATGCTTCCGTTTTTGTTTAAAAGCCTAGGGGCAGATATACTCTCGTCGTTACCTGACATTTCCTTTACAAACGACATTGTGGTTATACGCGGGGTTAATTTATCCGTCAGTACCGTGCGTTCATTGGCACAAACTATAACGGGCGAAAAGACAATCATAAGCCCTTGACGGCCTGCATGTTGAGAGGGCGGAGTGAAGAAGCTGGTTATTATCGACTATGGGGCGGGGAATCTCGCATCTGTCAAGGCGGTTCTTGCGCATTTACATTGCGATGCCTCTGTGGTTTCACACGCCGATGCGCTTCACGGTTGTCTCAATGCCGTAACGTGCCTTCTCTTGCCCGGTGTGGGCAACGGTTCGTACATGATGCGCGAACTTGAAAGCCGCGGTTTTGTCAAGGTGCTTACCCAGTGGGCGAGGGCGGACAAGCCGCTTTTGGGCATATGCGTTGGTGCGCAGGTGTTGCTGTCAATGACGCATGAAGGAAACGCACCGTGCTTGGATATTATACCCGGGGAATGCCGCGCCTTTGCTTCTGAAAAGGCGTTTGTGCAGGATAGTGAAGGTGCGTATAAAATACCTCACATGGGGTGGAATGACGTTGAGCCCAGCGAGCAGTACGTGGCGCACCCCTTGTTTCGCGGCATTCCGCGCAAGGCGGCTTTTTACTTTGTAAACTCGTATTACTTGCATGTGGTTGAAAAAAAACACGCCCTCGCCCACACGCATTACGGCATGTCGTTTGCCTCGGTCATAGGGAGGGGTAATGTTATTGGGGTGCAGTTTCACCCTGAAAAGTCAGGGGTGCACGGCATTGCGCTGCTACGAAATTTCTTTACGCATGTTGCGGGGCTCTTGTAATGCTGAAAAAACGCATCATCGTATGCCTCGATGTGAGGGACGGGAAAGTAACCAAGGGTGTAAAGTTTCAAAACAACGTGGACATAGGGGACCCGGTGACGCTTGCCGCGCAGTACTACCGAGACGGGGTTGATGAGTTGGTTTTTTACGATATTACCGCCTCGTCAGAAAGGCGAGGCATCATGCTTGAGGTGGTAAAGAGCGTGGCAAAAGAAATATTCATTCCCTTTTCCGTTGGGGGCGGAGTGCGTTGTGTAGGGGACATGAGCGCGCTTTTGCTCAGCGGCGCGGAGAAGGTGAGTGTAAACAGCCTAGCCGTTGTAAGCCCCGCCATAATTGACGAAGGGGCGAAGCGTTTTGGGAATCAATGCATAGTGCTGGGTGTGGACGCGCTTGCTGATGAGGCCATGCCTTCGGGCTACCGCGTGGTAATACGAGGCGGGCGCGAGCGCACGGAGAAAGACGTGCTGCAGTGGGTGAAGGAGGCCGAGATGCGCGGCGCGGGCGAAGTGGTGCTTAACAGCATAGACGCAGACGGCACAAAACAAGGCTACGAGTGTGCCTTGACGCGCATGGTATCGGATGCGCTTTCCATACCCGTGGTTGCCTCTGGTGGTGCGGGCACGCCGCAGCATGTGTGTGAAGTGCTCACTCAAGGGCATGCCCACGCTGCGCTGGTTGCGTCCATGGTGCACTACGGCACGTACAGCGTAGGGGACATCAAACAACACATGCATAAAAACGGCGTGCCGGTGCGCCTGTAACCGCGCTGCGCAGTGGAGAGAAAATTTCAGCACGGCGTTTATAATAAGAGTTAAGAAGTACTCAGTATGGCGCACAATACCCCCATCACCACGGCAAACGAAACATTAGAAGAGATACTCAGCAATGGTAAGCAATACACCGTGCCTAAGTTCCAGCGCGATTATTCGTGGGAACAGGAGCAGTGGGAAGTATTGTGGGAAGACATCCATGGTATTGTAGAGAGTGAAGAGTATCACTACATGGGATACCTGGTACTACAGCAGGGAAAAGAACAAGCGATAGCGTATATTAAAACCCTCGAAGAATATAGCGGGATATATGGAGGACTCTTTGATTACGAAAACGATGTATGGCGAGATTTTCCTAATTTTATACAAATAAAAGAAAGCATACGCGTATTGAATTTATTTGGCATAAAGCAACCCATGAGTCTGTTGCTTGCGGCGTACAAACAATATGGAAAACAAGAATTTTCAAAAATACTTCATTGGATAGTTGTATTTTCGGTGCGATATAATGCCATTTGTCATCTCCACTCCAATGAACAAGAACGCTTGTATAACAACATATGCAAAAGGATACACGATGGGTGCGAGATTTCGGAAATAAAGGCGATGATTATGCATGGGCTATACCCTAATGATGAAGTCTTTATAAACGCGTTTCGAGAAAAGGCCTTTCCAACGGAACAGTCGCATAAAAAGGCGCGTTACATACTCTGCGCACTCTCAAGGCACATGGGGGATCTTGCACTAGATGAAAAGGACTTATCGGTTGAACACATACTCCCCCAAAATGCACATGATGACTGGCAAGAGTATTTTGGCGACCATTGGAAAAATTTTACGCAGCGATTAGGCAACATGGCACTGGTGAGTCAATCTACAAATAAACAATTAGGGCAACAATCCTTTGAAAAAAAACAAGCAATACTCGCCGAGGCAAACATATGCAAACTCAACGCAAGTATTGATGACTATCCAGAATGGAGTACTGAGACAATATCCTCACGCCAAAATAAAATGGCAGAAGTAGCAAAGAATACATGGCGGATATCATAGCTACGTGCATTTTTACGATATGTAGATGTCCATACGGCACAAGAAAAATTGTGATGTACTTCAGTGTTAAACTGGTCTATACGTTGATTTACTTCATCTATACGACTAGATAGATGCAAGAAAAGAGTCGTGATGAGTCCAATAATAATGGCAAGAACACCTATGGAGTTGAGTTATTTTGTGACAGTAGTTATAAAAAAATCTTTTGCGAACGATTTTGCTACTTGTATTAGTAGAACTTTGCTGGCCATAAAATTGAGTTACTTATTGAGATTAAATCTACGAATACCCGCATTAACGCAACAAATACTCGCATTGATAGTTTAGAAAAGAGCATGAGCAAATAGTTTACAATATTGACAACTGTCATGGCTTTTGTAGGCGTTAAGTGTACGTTACTTCAGATATTTGGAAAACAATTTCTTCAAATTTTTCTATAGCAGTGTCATGACATATTGAATGTAATAATAATTTTGTCTACTCGCTGTAACTTCTGCACTAAAAAAGCATAGTCTACCTTGCTTTGTCGGCGCTGGTATGTATTAATGAGAAGGTGGTTTGCTTTAAGAACTGTATTTCTTTTAATGCTGCGTAGCCCAAAACACCCACGCATCTTACTGCTGCCTATGTTTAATGCCACGCCTGTACATTCAAGCTACACGGGGTACTTAGTTTGTGTGCATGTAGCCTTTGCGTATTTGTTTGTAAATATTTTCACTTAAGCTGTGTACAATGCTCTTTTGAAGTGTCTCTGTGTTCAAGAACTCGCGTGTAATTTTTTCATTTTTATTTATGCGCTGCTCAAACACGTTTTTCATTTCATCAAAGAATACAATCTGAAAATTTTCCAATGTGTTTGCGCGCGCGGCGTCTTGTATTAAAGTGTTTTTCATTATTATTTCGCGTATACTGTGTATAACTCGTTCATCTTCCTCGGTGAATTCTGTGCCATGCGTTTCGTTTATAGAACGTATTATTTCCGATAAGGGTTGCTTCTTCTCCTCCACTGGTACAGGTGCGCCGTCGCTGTGACCATATACAGGGCTTTGTTCCCCCGCCTCTAATGCAATAGCCTCTTCGTGCATTTTTTGCAATCGGTAATATTCAAGTTCCACATCATCATCAAGGTACGGCATCGAATGTGCATCGCGTTTAGGCAAGGCACTGTGCAAAAAGCGCAAGTACGTACACAACTTCTCTAGCTTCAAATCCTCAAATGGCATTATCTGTACTAAAAAGACATACAAGTTTCTAAACGCAACAAGTGTGTGTACAAAATTCTCCCGCTGTGCATTTTCAAGTGCATTAAAACGAGAAACTGCCACATCCAATATGCTGTGTATTTCCGCATGCTCATTTAAATTCTCACGCGGTGTGCCGCGACACAGTGTAAGAAAATCCTCCACCTCATTCTCAAAATACACGTAAAATTTTTTAAGCGCGGCTTCAAACTCGTAAAGTTTTTTGTAATCAATATCATCCTTAGCCACGGTTTCTTCGTAATAAGGCTGAAAAGCCTTTCGTATCTCTTCGTGGCTGTTGACAAAGTCCAAAATAAAAGTCTCCGTTTTTCCGCGAAAGGTTCTATTTAAGCGAGAAAGCGTCTGCACCGCTTGTACCCCGCCAAGCCTCTTGTCTACATACATAGCGCAAAGACGCGGTTGATCAAAGCCCGTTTGATATTTTTCTGCCACAATGAGCATGTTATATTCATCTCCCTCAAATTTCTTAGGCAGTTCTTTCTCACCCACGCCCCCGTTCATGGCTACTTCAGTATATGTAGCACCTTCGTGGTACAGCGTGCCCGAAAAAGCAACAAGTGCTTTTATATTCTCATAACCTCGCTCTCTGAGGTAGGCGTCTATGGCCTTTTTGTACAGCATGGCTGCCTTGCGCCCACGGACAACCACCATTGCTTTTGCTTGCCCCCGCAATTTGTGCACAACGCAGTTTCTAAAATGCTCAATTATCACCTTTACCTTTTGTTCAATATTGTGTGCATGATGCGCAACAAAACCAGCTAAAACCTTGCGCGCAGGTTGCTTATCCATAAGGGGGTCATCCACAGTACTCTTTATAAGTTTGAAGTACGTATTGTACGTAATGTAGTTTTTCAAAACATTCACAATGAAACCCTCTTCTATAGCTTGTTTCATACTGTACAGATGAAAAGGAGCAACCGCATTCTCCGCACCTTTTGCACTCTGTCGCTTAAAAATATGCAAGGTCTTGTACTTGGGCGTAGCGGTAAAGGCAAAAAACGAAATGTTGCTACGTCCTTTGCGATTCTTTATAGCCTCTATAAGTGCTATTTCATGGCTTGTGTATTCTTCTTGTTCTTTGTTTTCCACGCTACGTGGCGTACCGAGTACGCTCTTCATGTCCTCTGCGCTGTTGCTGGTCATAGAAGAATGAGCCTCGTCTACAATAACCGCATACGTCTTGTTGATAAGCTCACCCACCTTCTGCACCACGAAGGGAAACTTCTGAATAGTGGTAATAATAATACCGTTTGTGCGGTTCAGTGCCTCTGCAAGCTGCGTGGAGTCTTTGTCAATACTTTGAACAAGCCCAGCCACATGCTCAAACTGATGCACGGTGTCTTGCAACTGCCGGTCTAACACCTTGCGATCGCTTACCACTATTACGGCAGAAAAAATCTTCTGGTTTTTTTTATCGTGCAGCGAAATCAGCCTATGCGCCGTCCACGCAATGGAATGCGACTTCCCCGACCCTGCAGAATGCTGTATAAGGTAGTTGTGCCCGGGGCCCTCCGCGCGCGCGGTGGTAAGCAGGGTTTGCACAAGGTGCCATTGGTGATAACGCGGAAATATCATCACCTCGGTCTCGTCTCCACTGCTCCGGTGTAGATGCAAAAATTTACCCACAATTTCAAGCAGCGAATCGCGCGCAAGCACTTGTTGCCACAAATAAGCCGTTTTGTGCCCATCCGGATTGTCTGGATTGCCCGCACCATTGTTGCGCCCTTTATTAAAGGGCAAAAAAACCGTATTGACACCCGCAAGCTTTGTGGTCATGTACACCTCGTTGGGGTCAACCGCAAAGTGAACCAATGCACGCTTTTTAAACTCAAAGAGCAACTCAGACGGTGATCGTTCTTGCTTATACTGCGCAATGGCGTGGCGGTAATTTTGCCCCGTTAAGGGGTTTTTCAACTCCATAGTAAGCACCGGAATGCCGTTTATGCACAACAACACATCCACGCTTTTGTTGTGTTTTTTAGAATAATGCACCTGCCGCGTTACGCTGAACCTGTTACACTGGTGTTGCCGCTGAGTCTCCTCGTTCATTCCGCTAGGTGGCTTAAAAAACACAGCCTTAATGTCCCTGCCGTAGCACCGAAACCCGTCGCGCAACACATGCAAACTCCCCTGCTGGTCTGAGTTAAGTGCCTCGACGAGGTTTTTTATAAGCACCTCGCCCACCTTGTCTCTGTGAAAACTCTCAAGGTAGTCCCACGCCTGAGGCTGCGACTCGCGCACAAAGTCGCAAAACAACTGCGTATCTAGTGCCACCTCCTTGTCAAAATGCTCGCTCCTTCGCTTCACGTAGTCGTTTTGGGTCAGGTGTAATTCTATCGCAGCCTCAAAACTCGCCTCGTCGTAGGGTTTCATACTACCTCCTTTTCACGTTACCGTAGGTGCTTAAGCTTTCCAAAAACCGCGTGGTTTATAAGGGACGCGCGGTATTCCTTCAACAGGGTAATTGATGTTCTTATTGTATCCTGCGCCGCATCTATTGTGCGCGTTTCTTTATCCAAGAAATCCGCAATGCGCCTTTGCTCGGCCAGCGGGGGAAGGGGGATTTTGAAAGACTGAAATTTTTCATAAGTAAAATGTGCAATAGTGGCTTTGTTACAAAGAACATTAAACCAGTTAGTGGTTGAGACATGATGCATAAAGTAATAAAGAAATTTATTTGATGATATATTTGTTTCTCTAACGCGATGCAAGGCATTTTGGATAATACAATGTTTAGGAACTTCTTCTATTATTCCGGCACGACCTACTTCTCCTCCTTCGCAAACCAATAAGTCTCCTTTTCTAACACCAAAATCCTTTATGTCTTTCCAAGATACCCACATTTTGTTTTCAATATCGGAGTTAACTTTGTTCCAATGGACATTTATTGCCTTTAAGTATGGAATATATTTTTCTTCATTCGTATTCTGTTGATTGCTGAGCATCTTTCCAAGTCTAATGTCATAGCAATATTTTGCTTGTACAAGTTCCCACCCCTCGGGAATGTCCCCAAGCCACGCAATGCCCGAAGGTTTCATGGGCACATGCGGGTCTAGTCCCTTGCTTACCACACGCGTTATCAACACCTTGCGTTTTTCCAGCAATAGCTGTATTTGTTTCTCCTTCTTCGCAACAAGCGTGTCTATACGGGCCGTCTCCGTGTCCAAAAAGTTCGCAATGCGTTTTTGAGTTTCGAGAGGGGGTATGAGAGTGGGAATTGATAAAAATATTTCCGGATACAGTCTCCACCTTGATGGAATAATGCCATAAGATAGCATGCCAAATTTACTAGCATAGAAACTTGTTCTTAATAAATAATGAAAGTATTTTGAGTGTCCACGCAATAGTTTAAAAACTGCATATGCTGGGCTAACAATTCCATCTTGGAACGCAAATCCTAATCCCGATTTCCACGCTAACATAATATTCATAACTAAGTTATGTTTCTGTACTATTTGGTATCCTATTAGAGTTTTCGCGCGTGTAATAAAATCTCCTTCTTTCAAACTATTTTTTTTTAGCGTAACACCATTATATTCAGAAACAGAAAGTAAATCTTCTTGTCCAGTATTAGAAACTCTTTTTTGTTCTTGAAAAATGTATTTTGCTTTTAAAATTTCCCACCCCTGGGGAATCTCCCCAAACCACGCGGTCTCGTTACGCCTCATTCCAGCCCCTCGGTTCTAAAAGCCGCGCAATCTCGCTCTCAATCTCCCGCAAATCACCCTCAATTTCTTCAAGCCTGCGCGGAGCCTCGTATTCGTAAAAATAACGGTTACACAAAATCTCGTAGCCCACCTTTGTCTTTGTCTCGTCCACCCACGCCTCTGGCACGTAAGGCAGTACCTCACGCTCCATGTATTCCTGCACGTCTTCCTTCAAAGGCACGCTTTCGTAATCACGTAACTGCGCATCCGGCTTTGCCTCTCCGCGCTTGTTTATTGCTACCTCACCCTTTTCGTCCCGGTGCGACAGCGCGTCCACGCAGGCCTCGCACAACACGCTCTCTACTACCACGCCCGCGCGCGCAAACGCCTTTTGCACCGCAGTCACAAACTCCACGCGCTTATAAAAAACCCCCGGTATTTCGCGCAAGGCTAGCACAATAGCACGTTGCGTCTTTTTTCCCTCTTCACGGTTTTTTTCATTAGCCTTTTCACGGTTCTTTTTACTACCATTTTCAATGGGCTCGGCCTCTTTGCGCTTTTTACTCAAGTTTTTAAAAGGCGTGCACGTCTCTACGCGCGCAAGGCCTGCTTCGTCCACCGCATAGCGTAGCCGCAAAGGCTGTTCCACCGTTATGCGCCTATACCCAAAATCCTCGTTGTCAAAAATTTTGCAATGCCTCGTCTCGGTAAACCCCTCGTATAAAGCCATTATTTTTTTTCGCTCCGCTTCCAAAATTTCGTGTCGCTTCTTCCCTAAGCTTTTGCGCATTTTTGTAAAAAAAGACGTAGCGTCAATAAGCTGCACTCTACCCCTGCGCGCTTCGCTTTTTCTGTTGCTCAGTACCCACACGTAGGTAGAAATACCCGTGTTGTAAAACAACTGGTCGGGCAGGGCTATAATACCCTCTAGCAGGTCCTGCTCTATAATCCACTTCCGTATTTCGCTTTCCCCTGAGCCGGCAGAACCCGTGAACAAGGGGCTACCGTTAAACACAATCGCGAGGCGCGATCCGCCTTTCTCCGGTGTCTTCATTTTAGAAATCATGTGTTGCAAAAACAAAAACGACCCATCGGTAATTCGCGGCAGGCCTGCCCCAAAACGCCCAGAGTAGCCCGAGCTCTTGTGCTCTTTCCCTATGTATTTCTCTTGCGCCTTCCACTCCACCCCAAAGGGCGGGTTTGCCAACATATAGTCAAATTTCTTCTTTGCAAAACCATCCTCCGTCAGGCTATCACCCAAGACAATGTTTTCTATCTCCTGACCTTTTATCAACATGTCCGAGCCCGAAATGGCGTAAGACTGTTCGTTATAGTCTTGTCCAAAAACCTTTAAGCGTGCGTGTGGGTTGTGCTCGTGCAAGTACTCTTCAGAAATAGAGAGCATGCCGCCCGTGCCCATGGCGGGGTCGTACAAGGTCCGCAAGGTCCCGCGTTTTTGCAGCATTTCTCGGTCTGCCTTAAAGAGTATGTCCACTATAAGGCGTATTACCTCGCGCGGGGTAAAGTGGTCCCCCGCTTCCTCGTTGCTCGCCTCGTTAAAGCGCCTAATGAGGTCTTCAAACACATAGCCCATTTCTAGGTTAGAAACCCGCTTGGGGTGTAGATCCATTTTTACAAATTCTTCGACTATCTTAAAGAGTACATTGTGTTTTTGCAATTTATGAAGGTGTATTTCAAACTTAAAAGACTCCACAATTGAGCGCAACTTTAGGCTAAAGCCCTGTATGTAATTCACAAAATTAGCAACGAGATTATCAGCATCATTTTGTAGTTTTTGAAAGTCGTAAGGAGAGCTATTGAAAAAATTCAACCCCGTTATTGTGCACAACCTAGCATGTATGACCCCATCGCCGTCTTTTATGTTAATTTTTTTGGTCTCTTCAAGTACCCTTTGCTTGGTAGACGAGAGCACGCAGTCTAAACGACGCAAAACTACCAAGGGTAGCATTACGTCTTTATACTGATTGGGACGGTATGGTCCGCGCAATAGGTTTGCAATAGCCCATAATGAGTTTGATAATTCTGTGAAATTACTGGTGTTCATGTATTCATCGTACCACAAGCAAAACGCGAGTAGTCGCGTATATAATTATGTGAACATGCGCTTAAGTTTATATCAGGAACAAAACACGCAAATGCTACCGCGTGAAAAACTACTTCATGAAGGCGCGGCGTTTTTGTCGGATGAAGAGCTCGTAAGCATTTTAATAGGCAGCGGGGTAAAGGGGCACTCGGTGTTTTCTCTTGCTAGAAAGGTTATGAAGGTAATAGACGAGCATTACGGCATGCTTACCTTAGAGCACCTGACGGCGCTTACCGGCTTAGGTAAAACCAAGGCCATGGTAATACTCGCCGCGCTGGAAATGTCGCACCGCATAGGCACGCCCGCCCAGTGGAAAATAACCGGGCCTGAAGACGTTATGCCCCTGCTCATTCACTACGCTGATAGGCAGCAGGAGCATTTTATTGTACTGTGTCTCAACGGGGCGCATTGCGTAGTGCACAAGCATGTTGCCTTTGTCGGATTTCTTAATAAATCGCTTGTACACCCGCGCGAGGTGTTTTCTTTGGCCTTTCAGCACCGTAGCGCCGCGCTTATTGTTGCGCACAACCACCCAAGCGGCAATGTTAAGCCAAGCCAAGAGGACATTGAAGTTACAAAAATGCTCAATGCCGTCAGCCGCATTATGGCCGTGCCGCTTTTAGACCACATAATTTTTTCAATGCACATGCATTACAGTTTTGCCTCACACGGGTTTTTCAAAAACAGCGAAAAAAAAGATGCCCTTTCCGACGGCTTTGTCGAAAAGAGCACCAGCGCTAAAAAACAAATGTGATATTACTTTACAAATACATCCACGCTGGGACGGTACTGAAGGAGCGTCTCTATGGGCGCGTGTACCTTGTGGTTTCTAAACGCGTCGAGGCACGCTGTGTCCACGGGCGCGGTTGCATCAAGCGCAGTATATGCGCATTGACTTAATATATAGTCGAAACGCGGCGCCCATTTGCGCGAGCCGAGGCGTGCCGTGTAAGAGCAATTGTCCACCATGTAGCTCACCCCCTTGTAGTGCATGTAGGGGTTTAAGGAATCTACGGCTTCTATTATCGACTCGTTTATAACCTCAGAGTAGCAGTGCCCCTGCTCTAATAGCACGTCTATCTGCGCTATCATGGTGGCAATGTAGACGCCTGCAGTTGTGGGGTTCAGTGGAATATTCTCTTCCACGCGTTGTGCCCTTACCCCTCGTCCTACGACGCTCCACATTTCCGTGTTGTCAATAATGCCCATGGGGTAGGTCTTCATGCGCTCCATGGCCATAATCACCGAGCGTATTTCGTTTACCGACTTCACCTCTTCGTAAATTTCTTGTAGCATTTCCTTAGCCGGCAGGTAGCTTGCGCTATACGCCTTTTCAAAGGCTTGTTTGTCATCTCCGCTAAAAGTTTCATACACTGCCTTTATGCCCTTGTGTGAAATTGTCTTTGAAATTGGCCCGGTTATGCACTCAACCGTGTTGTTAAACGCCGCGTCCTTGCTCATACCCCCATCCACGTAGCGCCTGTACAGGCTTTCAACAATGCCGTGCACGGCGCCAAGTAGTATGCCGCGCTCACCAAAAATGTCTGAGCGGTATTCGTCTTCTAAGGTGGTGCGAAAGCTAAACGGCGCGCCTATGCCCACGGCCCACGCTATCGCGTAGTCTGTGGCCTTGCCGTTAATGTCTTGTTCTACGGCAAAGCTGCAGTTTATCCCAGCTCCTTCTTTTTCTTTACCTTGTTCGTACAGACGCCGCACGGACTTACCCATGCCCTTGGGGCATACGCCAATAATGTTAATGTTCTTCGGCAATGCTTCACCAATAGACGTGAGGTAGCCGAGTAAAAAACCATGCGATAAACCGAGGGTCGCACCGTCTTTCATGCTTGCAAAAATTTCCTTGTACAACTGCGCCTGGGCAGCGTCTGATATAAGCAGTATTACCAAGTCGCTTTCCTTTATAATGTCAAACATTTCTCCGAGTGTGCCCGACTCTTCACTAAAACCCTCGGCGCATGCGGCTTCTTTTGACGGGCTGCCTTCGCGTAAACCTACTTTCACGTGTATAGACGTGCCCTCAAGGGAGTCGCGCAGGTTCATTGCGTGCGCAGGGCCTTGGTTACCCCAGCCTATGACACCAATGGTAGAAATACCCTCAAAGGCCTGCGGCAACTTTTCATACAAGTGCACGCCACCGCGAATGAGATATTCCGTGGTGTCGGCAAGTTTTACTTCCTCTTTTGTAAATATTTTTGTTTCATAATCTCGTGTCATAGTGACTCCTAAAAAATTTAAGTGTAGTTTTAAGTATAGTCAAAACCCCATGCTTGTAGATGATGGATACTTTTGAAAACTCAATAGGCAACAAGCTCAATAGTAAAGCTTATCATCAAGCGGTGGTTAACAAGGGTGTCATCTACGTCATTGACGGATCTGATGGGAAAACTTCCTTACATGATGTGTGGTCTTCCAAAGACGGCGCAACATGGACGGAGGTAAAAGCCAACGGTGGTGGGGGTTTTTCAAAGCGTTGCGAAGCCCAGAGCGTGGTATTGCCCGGAGTTGTTAACTAAACACTGCGGGCTTGTTGCCTATTGGGTTAAAAAACTAGCCCTGCGTGTCTAGCAATTATAGTTCTTTTTTTGTGGCTGTGCGATATCTGATGACTAACATAGCCACGCTGTTTTTCTTTTTGTACGTTGTTGGTTGAACTCACCCCTTACCACGTAATATTCTATTGTGTTTTTGAGATACGTACTATACTGGTATAAGATTTATCAAACACAATGGTACCGTGGATGCTAAGTAAGAATTTATAAGGACAATTCTATAGATGCATTCTTAGCGTAAGTCTTGTGTGTTTCTTAGTTGCATTTCTTATCACTTAAATAAAATTTGTAATTTTAACAGTTTCGTTATAGTTCATAAAAGTCAACACTGTTTATGTAAGATTTTTATGTACTCCATGCGTATGCAGAGGTACCATGAATCTTTACAAGGAAAGTCGTCTAAAAAATATTATGGAAAAAAAAACATTTACCGAACTTGGATTATCTTCGCGCATAATGGCCGCAATAGAAAAGAAGGGGTTTGAAGAACCTACGGTAATTCAGGCTATGGCTATCCCCGCCATATTAAAAAATAAGGAGAACATTATTGCGCAGGCACAGACAGGCACGGGAAAAACCGCTGCCTTTGGACTACCGCTTATTGATATGTTAGATGATGCAGTGCAGTTCATTCAAGGTTTGATTTTAGTGCCTACGCGCGAATTAGCACTGCAGGTAGCTGAGGAGATGAATTCCTTTAAGGGAGAAAAAAATATTAAAGTAGCCCCCATATATGGTGGGCAATCTATAGAACAACAAATGAGGCGGCTACGCTCTGGTGTTGATGTTATTGTTGGAACTCCCGGTCGCATTATTGATCATTTGAGACGCAAGACATTGAATATTGAAAAGATTACACATCTTGTGGTGGATGAAGCGGATGAAATGCTTAATATGGGTTTTATTGATGATTTAGAAGCCATAATGCAGTGCACCAATTCAGAGAAGAAAATTTTGTTGTTTTCTGCGACCATGCCTCAGAGAATAAAAAAACTTGCCGGTAAATATATGCCAAAACATATGTTGCTGACTGTAAAAAAAGACAAGTTAGAAACGGCACTCACACAGCAAATATATTTTGAAGTGCGCGCTTGTGACAAGTTTGAGGCACTGTGCAGAATTATTGATATTGAAGAGCATTTTTATGGAATGGTATTTTGTAGAACAAAAAGCAATGTAGATACTGTGGTGTCTCAGTTAACAAGTAGGGGGTATGATGCAGAGGCTATTCACGGTGATATTTCACAAGTACAGCGTGAGCGGACACTGGGTAAGTTTAAAAAGCGACACATAAATATTATGGTTGTAACCGATGTTGCGGCGCGTGGTATTGATGTAAATAATGTAACTCATGTTATAAACTATTCATTACCACAGAGCCCTGAATCTTATGTGCATAGAATAGGCCGAACGGGAAGAGCGGGGAATGAAGGCACAGCGATTACTTTTATTACCCCTAATGAATATAAAGAATTAATGCTTATTCAAAAATTATCAAATGCTAGAATTAAAAAATCAGACATACCAAGAGTACAGGATATTATTGATACAAAAAAGAAAAAAATACATAGCGACATAATTGCGTTGCTAGAGCATGATATTGATGAAGTCTATGAGCAATGGGCTCATAAGATTATTGCAAAAAGATTTGAGCCTACAAAAGTATTGGCGTCATTGTTACAGTATTGTTTTCATGAAAAATTAAATCCGAGTGTTTATAACGAAGTTAAGGAACCAGCAATGCGTGAGGATGTATTCTTAGAAAATCAAGGTACAACAAGACTTGTCATTGCACTTGGCAAAAAAGATAATCTTGACGCTAAAAAACTCGCGTTGTTTATTGCAGAAAAAACGTCCCTGAAACCCAGCTTTATTAAAAATATAGAGGTAACAAATACCTGCTCTTTCATAACCGTGTCCTTTGAAAAGGCCGAGCAAATTATGCGCAGTTTCAAGAAAAAAGGTAAGCACCCATTGGTGCGGCCTGCAAAAAAAAGAAAAAAATAAGTACGTATACCCATGCTGGGTAGAATAAGAAAGAACTGCCATTCGAAGCCCTGTCATAGTTGCGTTTAATGCCTCGACGACAACCCGCGTGAATACACAACACTCAGCCTCCTGTACGCAGTTATAGCACCTAAAAAAAGCCTAAACTCTCGGGTTGTTGAGCCTCGCTTGTGCGCATAGTCACCCGTCCGGCAGCACCTGCGGCACATCGCACTATTATCAATATAATAGCTTTCAAATATAAAAATTTTAAAAATGAACTTCAAGAACATCCAGAATTAAGAAATTATAGTACAATAAATGTAATAAATTGAAGGAGGTCACTATGACAACATTTTTAATTGGTATGGCTATTTTAGTGGTGGGGTATGTATTCTATGGTTCTGTGGTGAATAAGATATTCGAGTTTGATAGCAGTCGTACTACGCCATCATCGCAGTATTATGATGGAGTTGACTATGTGCCGCTCAGCACTCGACGTAATGCGCTTATACAACTACTGAACATTGCGGGTACTGGTCCGGTTTTTGGTCCCATTATGGGTGCGCTTTTTGGCCCCGTTGCCTTCATTATTATTCCCATAGGTAATGTATTCGCCGGTGCCGTACACGATTTTTTCATAGGCATGATTTCTATTCGCAACAGAGGTGCGCATATTCCACAACTTGCGGGGTATTTTTTGGGCAAGCCTATGCGTCATGTAGTAAACATATTAACCGTAGTGTTGCTGCTACTTCTAGGTACCGTGTTTGTTCGTAGCCCTGCCGACTTGCTGGTAAAAAACCTCGGCGGAAATGTTGTCATGTATGGCGGTATTATCTTTGTGTACTACATCCTATCAACCATTATGGCCATAGATAAATTTATTGCGCGCATATACCCCATCTTAGGTGCTCTGTTGTTAGTAAGCGCGGTGGGGGTATTCATAGGCGTTCTCACAAAGTACCGTGCCTACGTTCCCACCCTTACCCTTGCAAATCTGCATCCTAAGTCGCTGCCGATATTTCCCATGTTTTTTATGACTGTGACGTGTGGTCTTCTCTCCGGCTTTCATGCAACCCAATCCCCCATTATTTCTCGCACGCTTAAAAACGAAAAGCAAGGTAGGGGCGTATTTTACGGCATGATGATAGTCGAAGGAATGATTGCCATGGTATGGGCTGCTGCAGGCATGGTTGTCTTTAACAAAAGCGGTCTCTTTGACGTTTCTAAACTTGGGGGGCCTGCAGGGGTGGTCACCGAAATATCCACCGATCTCTTTGGACCCTTCTTAGGCATAGTTGCGGTTTTGGGGGTCATAGTCTTGCCTATTACTTCCGGTGACACGTCTTTTAGAAGTTTGCGCATGATCATTGCTGACTACATTAATCTACGGCAAAAGTCTATTTTCAATAGATTGCTTATAACTATACCCATTTTTGTAATTTCCTTTGGGCTATTCTTTGTAAACTTTAGTATTTTATGGCGCTATTTTTCATGGGCAAACCAAACCATAGGTACAATTGCGCTTTTCATTGCGAGTGGGTACTTGTTTATCAAGAAGAAAAACTTTTTTATAACGCTTATTCCTGCGGTTTTTATGCTGGTCGCAACCATGTCTTATTTGGGCAATGCAAAAATAGGATTTAATCTTCCCTGGACTTACGCCTATGTGTTTGGCGGAATTGTAGCATTTGTATTTTTGGTGATGTTTATTATGCGTAATATGAAAGCAAGAAAAGAACCAGCGCAACAAACCGACAGCTTGTTTTGAAGTATTTTAGTGCATGAAGAATACTACTTGGTAGCGGCTTGCCATGTGTTTAAACTCTACAATCAGCGCGTAGCCGCCCCACGGATGGGGTGTATAGGCTGCTTCAATATATAGTTTTTTCTACGCCAAACATTTCTTCAATAAGCGCATATATTTGGCTATGTTTTTCTTTAAGCTCACTCAAGACTTCTTCATTTGTGCAGGTTGAGTTTGAGCATAAGGCACTATCACGCACATAGCCTGCCCTAGCGCGCTGGTTGTAGTACGCCTCAACCGCCTCAGTAAGGTACTCGTCGTCTAAGTCTCCGCGTGGCAACGCGTTTTCGTCATCCCCAATTCCGTCTTTGTTTGCATCTGTCCATTGCAGCATGCCTTCTTGTAATGCACGGGCAGTCGCAGCATCCAAACGCTTCTGCCATTCTGGGTATGCTGGGGTAATTCCGTAATTATGAATGAGGTGTAAAATTTCCTCCAAGGCTGCGTTGCGTATTCCTTCTTTTCCGCGCCCCTTTGATGCATTATCAGAGACAAAGGTCTCTTCAGCGTAGAGGTCTTGTGCTGGAAATCTTCCTCCGCGCGCATGTGCTAATTCGGCAAAAAAATGCTTAGCTTCCCCTTCAATTGCTTTTTCAAAATCCTCAAGACTTGCAAACAACAATAAAAGAGGCGTGTTTTTTTTCAGTTGTGTAATCACTCTTTTGCCACCCTCGGGCATGCGCGCTAGGTAGCTGTGAATAATATTTTTAACGTATTGAATTTTTGTAAGCCCGTCGGTGCTACAGCCCTCTGCAAACCGCCCAAAGTCATCCGAGCATTTAAAGTCATCGCTATAAGCCACGCTAATGCCGTTGTCCAACACTTCCATGTTTGGCACAAAACGCGCTTGCTCTTTTTGTGCTTTTGATGCGCGCAGTGTCGTCGCATTTCCCCCAGCATATATGTTGTGTATTCCCGCATGGAATACGAGCACGAAGAGTACTGTGTATAATGTACGATGTTCTCTTATGCTTTTTCTCATAAGAACCTCCTTCCATTTTTACATACAAGTGTACTAAAAAAAACACATATGTGCTGAGCCTTATATTTAGTGGTGTATAATGACTGTCGATCTCTCGGTAAACAAAATTTTATCGTCCTTAGATATATCGAGGAGTATTTCTGGATCAGATATTCCATTTTCTCCAAAAATGAAAACAGAACATTCATACTTGTAATTGTCTTGTCTGAAAATATAGCGATGATTACCATTTCCATCCTCAAACACTTTTCTACCCTTTTCAATAATAAACTCTGGTTTATGGTGCAGTGCCCTGTAAAGACTCCATGAGGCATAGCGATACATGTTTTTACCGAGGTAGTCTATTCTAATGCGATGATGCTCGGTTTTGAATTCCAGTACCGTATATTCTAGTTCGTTATCACTCCAATGGATTGGCGCACCCCATATGATTTTTTCTTGTTGTTTTTTTTCATACGCCGTTTGATAATTTACTGCTGAAATTTTTCCATCGTGGTGAAGCCACAATAGCCCATTGTCAAACATAATCCCCCTCCATCCAACAGGCTTCCAATCTGTTTGTGGGCTTGAGTAAATAATGGTGTTTATAAAAAAATCATCAAACACCTCATCAAAACGTTGTATAAACTCCGTTGGGCTGTAAATAGGCGAAATAGGATAGTGGCGTTGAAACGGAAAGGTAACAAACCCAGCTATGATTTTTCTATCTTTGGTTTTAAATGCCTTGATAATGGTATTGACAATAGGTATATACTCCGTGTCCTCTTCCGCATGAAGGCTTGGGAAGTAACAACAGAATATAATGATACATATCCATACATAGCGTGCTTTTTTGCTATATAAATTACTTTTTTGTTTACAATACATCAACTATTTAATGTATAGGATATTTTACTGTCATGGTGAATACCATACATTGTAAAAATCTTCGTAGAGTATATCCATAAGTGGTACGTGTTGCTCTTGTGTGTTCGCCTCTGTTTTTTTCCAACCCTCATCGACTAAAAACTTGGGCCTCCCCTGTTTTTGTAGGCTAATGTTTATATGCGACTTCTCCACCGTTTTTTGCACAATTTCTTTGTTAGCGTAGTCTTCAAGTGCCCAGCCTATGTATGGGGCAAACTTACTCTTAGGCACCACTTGTTCGTCGAAAACAAACAGAGACTCGGCGGGTATCTTCTCAAGGGCAGGCAACTTCGCTATAAGGGTTTTTATAAGTTGCTTGGTAATTTGTACACGCGTTTTTTCCCCTTCTTGTGTAAAGGGAATGTCGAATTGCGAAAATAATGTATGTACATTTGTGGTTTTTATGGTAATAGTGATGGTCTCAGGATCATTGCTCACGCTTGCGCTTATATACGATGTCCCCGGTTGGGATTCAAAAAATTCTCGGAAATTTTCTATGCCGACCATGTCGCTAAACGTATTAAACCCGATGAGGTCGCGTAAGTACTGCACAAAAAACGAAGCAAAGGCCACGTTTACCGTTATGGTAGCGCCCGTGCCTTTTTCATCCAGCCGTACCAAGGCGCGCGCATTGCAGCCGGCTGTAGCAAAAGTTGCAAAGATTACAAAGCCCGCTACAAGCAAGAAGCGCGCGCGTGTTTTTGTCTGCCAGTGTTCCATATATCTAGTTTACGCTTTAATGCAATTTCTGCAAGCCGCTGTTTCTCATGTGGAAAGACCCGTGCCTGTACCAAGGGCTCTAGCGCCGCTATGCGGAAGTTTTCTATGTAGGGGAATTCCCGAGAAATTTGGGGCGTTTCCTTTCGCGAATGTTTCACCACGAGGGGAGTCTCTACATACCCTATGCGCTCATGCGCGGTTATGCGCAGCCACAGTTCGTAGTCTTCCGCCACGCGCAAGTCTTCTCGGAAGAGGCCGTACCTTTTGAAAATACGGCAGTGCGCTAAAACCGTTGAAGGTCCTATGATGCATTTGTGAAGCGCGTCTTCGAATATTTCGCCCGCGCGGGCGTGACGTTGCTTACTTTGGCTTATCTCTTTCCCGTCCCGCATCCACACTTCCCGCGCGTGGCATATGTCGTGTGTTTCCATAAGTGGCAATTGTTTCTCTAACTTGTTGGGGAGCCACAAGTCGTCTGAGTCCAAAAACGCAAGGTAGCGCCCGCGCGCGTGACGTATCCCTACGTTGCGCACCGCGCCGGGCATTCCGCAATGGCGCACGCGTAGCACTCGCGTGGTCGTTCTCGTGCCTTGCACAATAGTCGTAAGCACGCCTGCTATCGTGTCGTCTTGCGACCCGTCGTCTACAACTATAACCTCGTAAGGAGCAACGCTCTGCGCTAGCACACTCTCCATTGTGTTGTGCAACAACTGCTCCCTGTTGTAGGTGGGAATGATAACCGAAACGGATGAAGGCGTGCGGGGCACGGTTAGTCTTTTGTCTCCTGCGTTAAAAAGAAATTCATGGTGTCTTTTCGGAAGTTTTCATACCCCGCCTTGGATATCATGTGGTCCTGCCCCGTGTAGACCTTTATTCTTGCTTTGGGGTAGACTTTTCTATAAAACTTTTGTGACTTTTGATTGTCTATGGTTTTATCATTTTCGCCAAACGCGATGAAAACCTTCTCATGCTGTATTTGTAACTGACGTTCTTTTTCCCGTGTCTTGCCCCATTGTTGCGCCTTTCGTATCCACTTACCGGGTATGTTATATATAGTAAGCGGTCCTGATTTTTCAGAGTTTATTGAGTTGACAAAGTAACTTGCAAAATTGAGTGCGCCGGAGTCCCGTATGTAAAGAAAGGGAACAATTAATGCAATGTTATCTACCGAGGCAAGCAGTTTTTTATTTCTTCTCATTGCATCGAAGATGGAAACTGAACCCGTGCTCAAGCCTATGAGGTGAATTTTGTTGCCTAATTGCGCACCATATTGACTAAGAAACGCTATGAGCATGTTTCCGTAGTCTTCAAAATTGTCCACTGAGCCCCGATAGCCTCCTGAAAATTCATGTCCTGGCAAATTCAAGAGCACAACCTTGTAGCCATTTTTTATAAACTGCTGCGCGAAATATTGAAAATGCGTGTAGCGCGCCGTCCCGGTATAACCGTGTATTAAAATGGCCGTTCCCGCATCGGTTTTTTTACCGCTGAGCATGTGCGCGCTCAGCAACAAGTCCCGTGAAATGTAGCCCGCATCATGTGACGCATACGGCTTTCTCGGTGAAATATAATATCCCGAATGCATTTTCAAGTCCGGTATGACTTCAAAATAGTCCTTGAAGTAATTTTGTATTGCAAGTGAGGACGGCTTGCCAGCAACCATGTCGAAGGGGCCGAGGCTTGAGAGCAATAATAAATCCGTAAAATTTGGCGGTTGCAGAGCCTCTCGCGTTGCGCATGAAAACAACACACACAAGAGCACAAGGGGGAATATATATTTTTTGAAACTTTTTTGATCGCATGTGTTGTACGGCATATACTAGTAAGTATAGTATGCTTCGTATTATCTTATTCATAAAAGGCTGTCTCTTAGGCATTACGGCGATTATTCCGGGGGTGAGCATAGGCACTATGGCGCTGGTGCTGGAGGTCTATGAAAAGAGCCTACAGTCCGTAGTGCTATTTTTAAACCCACGCAACTGGCGAAACATTGCGCTATGCAAGAGTGCTTTTCTGTTTCTGTTGCCTCTTGTCTTCGGAGTGCTCATCAGCATGTTTATAGTTTCAAAACTGCTTTTTACCTTGTTTCAAAACCACGGTGCTTTTTTGTACTTTGCTTTTTTGGGCATGATATGTGGGAGCATTCCACATGTGTTTAAAAACTACGTTGCACCCATGCATAGCGGTAGAAAGTGGCTGCAGTTTTTCTTTTACTGTGCACTCGGGATTGCGCTTATATATTTTTTAAGCAGCTCAAGTGAAGCTCCCACACAGAACGAAGTTGTGATATTTTCTTTTGAGCAAGCCATGCGCGCGCTATTGTGTGGGCTTATAAGTGCCGCCGCGGGCGTAGTCCCGGGCATTAGCGGGTCTTACATGCTGCTGCTCATGGGGTACTACGAAACGTTTCTGTACATCATGAGCACACCTTTGGCCTCCTTGGCGGCGTTTTTCCTCATAGGCAGCCTCTTGGGGTTTGTATGCGTTGCCGTGCTTGTCAATTTTTTGTTTACCAAGTTTCCCGCTGCGTCATACGCCATAGTCTTTGGCATTGTAATTGGTTCTATTTTCCGCGTAATACCCCGAGAACAACTGCTGAATTTGACGGTTCCGCAATTTTTGCTCGCCCTTCCCTTCGTGTTTCTCGGCTCTCTATTTATTACAGTTGTTACGGCGTTTCAAGCCGCGCATTCACAACAGCTCTCGGACAGTACCGAAAGACGTAGAGGTATTACTTAATGCCATCAAATTGTGCGTGAGTTTAAATTGTAGATGAAGCCGTAATCTAGACTCTACGTTAATTGTGCCATGGCAGCTTGCCAATTTTGTAATTCGCGCGCGGTAAAAAAAGGCGGCAAGGTCAAAAGGCGGCGCGGGTTTTTTGGCACAAAAAAGCCATGCTGCCACAGTACCGTGCGCATGTGTGAGTAGGCTTGAGTACTCACTGCAGGCAGCATGACGTACACGCCGCGTTGTTTTGCACCGTCTGGTAGCGGTAGCTTTGTAGCGCGCACCTTGGTGTTTTTAAGGTCGCCTGTCGTATTTGTAATTGCATAAATGTTTGATTTGTTTTTGTGCTCAGCGGGGAACTTTCTGCACTTGTATGCTTGTGTATGGTCTGTTTTTTGTGTGCAACTAGGTTGCTGAGCAGAATCAGAATGAGCCGCTGCTTCTCCATGCGCGCCTTTAACCAGAGCGCCAAGGCTTGCACACAAAACCGCGTAGAGCACAGGTGAAACAGGAGTAGACGTAAGTAACATTGTATCCTCTGTAAGTTCGTCTTTTGCCCACAGTGTCCGTTCAAAAAAAGCAGGCAGCTCTAGCGCGTTTGGCAACAGTAGTGCGTACAGGGGCGGGTCCCAAGCAAGGGGCGGTGCAAAGCATAGGGGCTTGTTAGTTTGCAGAGTTTCGCAACTCCAGCTGCCGGCAAAGGCGCGCCACATGCGTGTCTTTACTGTAGCTTGTGTAGTAGCCGTAAGTGCGCAATGCGCGCGTGTGTACAACCCTACATATGTGTGATTAGGAAAGACTGTTACAATGGTTTTTGCAAAGCGATTTTGCCACATGGTTGGTAGGTCGTGCAATATGCCTTTGTCTATGTTCTGTTTAATTCGCGCGCCTATGCCTGCAACTTTGTAGCCTAAAACCGCCCTGCCGTCGGCCATGTCTAAGTCTATAAAACGCGTGCCGTCTTGGGCATATAAATAAAAATCGCGTGTGCGATTAAAAACCGTGGCCTCAGGTATGTGGCGCACATGTCGCGCCAATTGCTTTGCGCTCATTGCTCGTTTTGGGCGCGACGCAACGAGGAGTCGAACTTAGGCATGAAATCCCCTTCACGTTCACTATCAAACTCTACATGTACTACTGTGTGTGAGCCCTGCACTTTGATGCTACGTACAAAGCCGTAGCCAAAGTCCTTGTGGTGAACGCGTTCCCCGCTTTCCCAGGCTTCATTGGGTGTAGCGGACGCAGGTTTGTTTGTAGCCCTGCGTTGTGGTGCCGCCGCGTGTTGCGGGTACCTGCTGCGGCGCGGCCTGTATTCGTACACTTCTTCTATGTCCATAAAGTGCTCGCAGCCGCTTAAAAATGACGAGGGGTAAAACACGCGCACCTGCCCGTATTTGCGCCTCATGGTGCATGTGGTTAAGTACAGCGTTTCCTTTGCGCGCGTTATGCCAACGTACAGCAGGCGCCGTTCTTCTTCTATTGTCTCTTGGAGTTTTTCTTCCGCTTCGTTTATTTCACGTGCGCTTATCATGGGAATGGTCTCTTCTTCCACCGCGCAAATAATGACGGTGTCAAACTCAAGCCCCTTAGATCGGTGCAGCGTCATTAGTTGTACCTTCTCACTTTCTTCGTGCGGCGCGGTTTCTGCAAGCGAAACTTGCTCTAAAAAGTTCACCCAACCTTCAGGCGTGTTTTCAAACTCGCTTGCGTAGTTTATAAATTCCTCTATGTTGCTTATGCGCTCTGTGTTTTTTTCGCGTTCTTCTTTTTCATAAAATTCCACAAGGCCGCTTTTCTCTACCAAGAGTGCGCACACCGCGCCTATGCTGCTGCAACGCTCTCGTTTTTCAGGATTTAAAAGAGCTTTTAGTGTCTCGCAGCCTTTTTGTGCATTTGATGAAATTTCGCACTGCTCATATGCCTCATGCCACGCGAGGCCTTCTTGCATTTTTGTGCCAATGTCGCCAAGGCTCTTTTCACCTATGCCGCGCGCAGGTTTGTTTGCAATGCGCATAAAGCTAACCACGTCTTTGGGGTTGTTTGCAAGGCGCGCAAAAGCTATGGCATCTTTCACTTCTGCGCGCATAAAAAAACTGGTGGCACCAACAAGCGTGTAGGCTATGCGCGCATGGCGCATGGCGGTTTCGTACAGGCGCGACTGCGCGTTGGTTCTAAAAAAAAGCGCACAGTTTTTTTCTTGCTCTAGCGACTGCCTCACCGCCTTGATTATAAAATTACCCTCTGCGTCTTCTGATTCAAAACTCACAAGTTTTGGTTTTCCCTTGTCCGCAAGATTGCTGAAGATGTGCTTGCCGTGCCGCGCGCTGTTGGGTGCTATAACCGCATTGGCGAGTTCTAAAATTGAGGGCGTTGAGCGATAGTTTTGTTCTAGCTTGATAACCTGTGCATTGCGTATGTGCTTGTGAAACGTCAATATGTTTTCTACCATGGCTCCGCGAAACTTGTAGATGGATTGATCATCATCGCCTACTACACATACATTCTCCGTGTGGTCGCACAATTCCTTGAGCAACAAAAACTGTATTCGGTTTGTGTCTTGATACTCATCTATGAGGAACCACTGCCACCAACGCTGCACCGAGGCCTTGACCTGCGCGCATTCGCGCAACAACCTGTGAGGTTTTATGAGTAAGTCGCCAAAGTCCACGTTCCCCGTGTTTTCTTTTGCGCTTTCGTACTCTCGGTACAGGTCGGGGTCGCTCATAAACTCCTGCAAGGCTTCGTAGCTTGCGTCTGCCCACAAACCAGAGTCCTTGGCGCGCGATATTCCCGAGAGCATGCCGCGCAGTGTAGCTTGATTTGTGCATCCGGTAATTTGTTTTAGGAGGGCAATGGAATCATCCGCATCGTATATTTGAAAATCCGCAGCGAGGTTCGCATCGCGTGAAAACCTGCGCAGCATGTACGCCCCAAAGGAATGAAAGGTGCTTATGTAAGGCTTGCGCGCGGTGAGCCCCACGGCGTTTTGTACGCGTGAGAGCATTTCTCGTGCGGCCTTGTTGGTAAAGGTCATTGCGAGTATTTCTTCGGGCTTCTGCCCACACTGATGAATGAGCCACGCTATTTTTGCGCTTATAACTGTTGTTTTGCCCGAGCCTGGCCCGGCTAAAATAAGCAAAGGCGAACCCATGTGGGTTACTGCCTGTGCTTGCACCGCGTTTAAGGAAGAGAGTATCTCTGTCATAAGGTAAATTTAAGGCAGGGGAATTGCAAGCAGCACATGTTCATTCGGGCCTAAAGTTCGCCAGCCTATGCGCATGACAATGGGCAGGCTTTTTGCAGGTAGAGGCACTGTTGCATCATTTACTTTTAGTGTAACTGCTACAGCATTTGATATATACAAATCCATGTGCTGTGTTTGTGAAATATTTTTCACAATGGGCTGCGTTACAAAACCTTCTAGCAATTCATCGGAGTCTTCGTAATAGTAATAGGCTGCTTCAGAAATTTTTGCTGTTACATGCATTTGTATTGGGCTAGTGGTAGTAGATGAGAGAATTTCAAATGCTTGTCCATCCGCGTTTTGTAGTGCTGTTTTTATAGCATCATGAGTTTCTGTGACGATTGCTGTCTCTTGCACTTGTGGAATGCGTGGGTTGGCGGTGCGTGGGTCAAAACGCAGCAATAGGCTTCGTCTCGCTATGTTAATTTCCCGGAGTATCACAATGTACTCTACATCATGAGAAAGTGTAATGCTTATTGGTTCATTTTCTTTTAAGGTGTATTTTGTATTGTCAATGCTGATAATAGGTGGCGATATGGATGAAACAACTGCAGTGGCCTGAGTATTGCCTTTAATAAGGAGAATGTTTTCTTTGAGAGTAAAGGTGTTTTCGTAAATATTTTTTATGGTGGTTATGCTCTCGTTTTGGCCAGATTGTTCTTTGGCCTGTTGTGTAATAAAAGAGTGTATTTGAGGATATGCCCACCACAGTCCTGCACCACACAGGGCTATAAAAATTGGCACAATAAAAAAAGCGGGCGATATCTTGCGTTTTGGTTTCGCGTGTTGTTTTTTCTTCGATATGTTGATAACGTCAAACTGTATGGGTGTTTCTGATACCGCGGTAGACTTAAATAATGCGAGGACTTTTTCTACATCTCCTCCGAGGTATTTTGTGTACAGCTTAATGAAGCCCACAAGGTGCACACGAGAGGCCATTTTTTCCTTGTTCATGCTCTCTAGCGCCTCAATTATTTCCGTGACAATTTTCGTGTCTTCAGAAACCTGCTCAATGCTGAGGCCTCGTGCTTCCCTGAGTTCTCTAAGATATTCTCCGTATTGTTTCATAATGTTGTGCAGCCAGTCCTTAAAATAAAAAGTCTTCCATGACGTTTGCTGTAGGTGGTGGGTCATAGGTAAACCGTGCATTTGGAATTCCCGTGTTTACCTGTATGTTGGAAAAATCAAATTGCACTGTTTCTCTATTATATGTAAGGGCTTCCACTCTGTAGATGAGGAAGTCCCTGCCTATTGAAAGCACTAATTCGCGAAAGCTCTGCGAGGGCGATTTCCATTTCATGCGTATTTTCATAACGTATTTTCTCGGTGTTCTGTTTTCTAGCGGAATGAACGTAGGCTTGTCTACGTATGAGGCGATATAGCGTTTCAGGAGCTGGTCTAATCCCGTTCGGCTTGTAAAAGAGCCCATAGACGTGTTGGCATCTTTTGACTGTTTTAACACTATGTTCTGGCGTGGAATATAAATGTAAAAGGTTTTTCCATCGCTTACCATAGTTTGGTCTTTGGGGCTAGAAAAGTTGATGCGAAGTTTATTCGGTGCTTTGGAGAACAGTACTCCTTGAGTTTTTTTATTTCCTTGTGTGATAGCGACATTTGCTTGGTAGTCTTCAAAGCTTGCGTATTTTTCAGCAACTTGTTGCATGAAGTCTTCTGCTGTTTTTAAGGACTCTTGTTGAGCAAGTGCTGAATTTGTCATAGTAAGCAGTAGCAGGTAGAGAAAAAATAATGGGGCATGCTTACTGCGACAATGGTGAATAACTTGTGTTGTTCTTTCTTTCATGCTTAGGTGTTTTCCTTATAGTGTCTTTGATAACATTATTATTGTGTTAAAAGGTGACACGTCTTCGTAGTTGTAATGACTGTGCGTAGCTCACATAGTGTGTGTGCTTTGTCTTCTATTATGAAGTATTGCATGCCTTTATAGCAATAAAATGTCCTGCTTACGTCCAATAAAAGAAGCTATATCGACAACTTGAAAAAAAATTGTGGAGTATGGTATGTTTAGGAATAGTAAAACGGAGGAATGTTCTAAATAATGTAAAGTAGTTCAGCGAAAGTAAAAAATCTTCAAAGATAGTCTTTCTTGCGCTTTATAAATTTTGCAAAAACACTTGACACATTTTTCAGATGTGCGCAATAATTGTTAATACACCGTTTATGGGTAATGTAAATTAGTATGCCAACGATTAACCAATTAGTGCGCTATGGGCGTAAACCGCAGATAAAAAAGACAAAATCTCCTGCTTTGCAAGCGTGTCCACAAAAACGTGGTGTTTGCACGAGGATTATGACAGTGACTCCGAAAAAACCAAATTCGGCGTTGCGCAAGGTTGCTCGTATACGGCTTGTCAATGGCATAGAGGTTACTGGTTACGTGCCCGGTGAGGGGCATAATTTGCAGGAACACTCCGTGGTTTTTGTTCGCGGCGGCAGAGTTAAGGATTTGCCCGGTGTGCGATATCATATTGTTCGTGGAGCTCGTGATCTTCTTGGTGTAGAAAAAAGAAGGCGCGGTCGTTCTAAGTACGGTGCAAAAAAACCTAAGGCGTAGGTCTTGCGTGTATAAAGCATTTTTTAGAAGAGGTAGTGGTTTTTTATTATGAGAAAGTACTTTCTATTTTTAACATTATCATTAGTGGCTGTGTATGCTAATGCTGTAGAGTTAGAGTTGGGTACTGAGCGGATTGCGCCCGGTATTGTGTTTGTTTTTGAGGGAGCAATAAAAGACAGTGTTAAACCTTCTGTGTTGCATTTGCCCGAGAATCAGACGCATGTCCACATTGAGGCTCGAGTTAATTGGGATGAGAAAAAAATTCCTAAGGGTGCTGTGCCCGGTGGATTTATTCCATATTTGCACATTACGGCTCAGGTAATTAATGAGAAGACGGGACTTTCTACGTTTGTCGATGCTGTGCCTCATGTGAATTTGGTTGATAATTTTCACTATGCGAGAAATATATCGCTCCCGGGGAGTATTTCTGATAAGTATAGGGTTATTTTTACTGTTTCTCCTCCTTCTGTTTATGAGCTTGCTATTCACAAAGATTGGTCTGATGAGTATAAGAATGTGTTGTTTAAGCAGTCGCAGTTTGTCTACAAGAATGTGAATTTTAAGGAGATAGCTGAAGCTTCGCGGCGATAAGTTTGTAGAGATAAAGAGTATCATGGGTAAGGCAAAATACAATATACTAAAACTTGTTGATTATAAGTACGGAGACCCCGTACTTTCTAAATTTGTGAATGTCCTTATGCTTAATGGAAAGAAGTCTATAGCACTTGTTATTATGTATAAGGTATTGGATGTCCTTAAGGCAAAAGTTGATGAAGACCCACTTAAAGTTTTTCATGAAGCCTTGAATAATGTTAAGCCTATGTTGGAAATAAAGTCCAAGCGCGTGGGAGGGTCTACGTATCAAATTCCTATAGAGGTATCTAAGGAGCGGCAAAATACGCTTTCTAGGCGTTGGATTATTTCTGGTGCGCGTAAGCGCCCTGGGAAGTCTATGGTAGAGAAATTGAGCGCGGAGTTACTCGATGCTCATAAATCTACGGGCTTCGCGTATAAAAAAATGGAGGAGACTCATCGTATGGCAGAGTCTAATAAGCCTTTTCTGAATTATCGATAAGTCATCTTCCATAGTATAAAATTTTCATAAGTGCTACGGTGCTTGTGGTGTTGGTAGAAGCAGGTTCTTGTGCTCTTAAGTTTTGAATAAGTTTAGGATGTGTAAGATAACGGTTTTGTTTTGACGTGAATTTTCATTGATGGTCACGCATCTCAGTGCTATATCTTGCTTCTTTTTTGTGAAATGAATAAGTGCGTGAAAGCGCATATGAAATGTTAAGAAACAATTTGTAATTAAGGAGGCCGCCATGGCTGAAAAAATGAAATTTGAGAGAACGAAACCTCATATCAACGTTGGTACCATTGGTCACGTAGACCATGGAAAGACTACATTAACCGCAGCTATTTCGCAATTTTGCGCCTTGCAAAATGGTGCTTCTGCGCTTAAATATGAAGATATTGATAATGCGCCGGAAGAAAAAGCGCGGGGCATTACCATTAATACGCGACACATAGAGTATGAGACTGGCAATAGGCATTATGCTCACGTTGATTGCCCTGGCCACGCTGACTACATTAAGAACATGATAACGGGTGCTGCGCAGATGGATGGTGCGGTGTTGGTTGTGTCTGCCCCTGATGGAGCAATGTCTCAAACTCGGGAACATATTCTCCTTGCGAGGCAGGTGGGTGTGCCTAAAATCGCTGTTTTTCTCAACAAAATAGACCAGGTAGATGATGCTGATATGACAGACTTGGTTGAAGAGGAAATTCGTGAGATACTTACAAATTACGATTTTCCCGGAGAAGAAATCCCAATAGTGCGTGGAAGTGCTTTTCAGGCTATGGAAAATCCGAATGATGAAGAAAAGAACAACTGTATTAAAGAGCTTTTGGAGAAAATGGATGAATACTTCCCGGTGCCTGAGCGCGATGTTGACAAACCTTTTCTTATGCCTATTGAGGACATATTTTCAATTCAAGGTCGTGGTACGGTTGTTACCGGGCGCATTGAAACCGGTATTGTGAGAACTGGTGAAGAAGTTGAAATAGTTGGTATTCGAGATACGCAAAAAACTACATGTACTGGCGTTGAGATGTTTAAGAAAATTCTCGATGAGGGGCAAGCAGGAGATAATGTTGGTGTTCTGCTTCGAGGTACAGGTAAGGATGAAGTAGAGCGTGGGCAAGTTCTTGCTAAGCCCGGCACTATTACTCCACACAAGAAGTTTAAGGGTCAAATTTACGTGCTCACCAAGGAAGAAGGTGGGCGCCACACTAACTTTCAATCCGGATATAGGCCTCAGTTTTATTTCAGAACCACTGACGTTACGGGTGAAGTTACCCTAGCTTCTGGTACTGAAATTGTATTGCCTGGTGATAATGTTGCCATTGAAGTTGAGCTTATTAAGCCGATTGCGATGGATAAAGGTTTGCGTTTTGCTATTCGTGAGGGTGGACGCACTGTCGCTAGTGGGCAAGTTACGGAAGTTATTGAATAAAGATGTAGGTCAATTAATAAGAGGAATGACGATGCAGAATAAATTTCGTGTAAAACTGAAAGGTTTCGATCCGCGTCTTGTAGATGCTGGAGCGAGAAATATAGTGGATGTGGTAAAGAAAAGCAATGCCGAAGTTTTGGGTCCTGTTCCTCTTCCGACTAAAATAGAAAAATTTACAGTTTTGAGGTCGCCTCATGTCAACAAAAAGTCTCGTGAGCAGTTTGAGATACGGACGCATTCTCGATTAATAGATGTGCTTAGTCCGACTCAAGAAGTTATGGGTGCTCTTATGAAGTTGGAGCTTCCTTCGGGAGTTGACGTTCAGGTCAAAAGTTAAATTTTGCCAAAAAATGAAGGTAATATATGGTAGCCCTATACGGAAAAAAAATACGAATGACTCAGTTCTTTGATGATTTTGGGTCTCTTGTCCCTGTTACTCTTTTGCAAATTCCCTCTAATGTTGTCATAGGATCAAAGGAAGAGTCGAAGCATGGTTACTCGGCCAAGGTGCTTGCTGCATTTGATGGACGGGAGAAGCGCATGAGCAAGTCTCATGTGGGCAATTTTTCAAAGGATGTGACACCCAAGAAGAAAATTTTTGAGGTCAAAGGTTTTGAAGATAATAGTGTAGGAGATTTCATAAGTGTTAATGTTTTTAAGGACATGAACTTTGTGGATGTCACTGGTTATAGCAAGGGGCGTGGTACTCAAGGTGTCATGAAGCGTCATGGTGCTCATGGTGGTCCTGCTCGACATGGCTCAAAATTTCATAGGGCTCCAGGGGCCATAGGGCAAGGCGGAACGCCGGCGCGTTTTAGAAAAGGTTCTAAAATGGCCGGGCGCATGGGCAATGCCAAGGTAACAGTGCAAAATCTTAGAATTGTGAAAATTGATGCGGAGAATAATATTCTTATGGTAGAAGGTGCCACCCCTGGGGCGAATGGTTCTGAGATTTTTGTGCGAGGAGCCATTAAGAAATGAAGTGTTTTAGATGTAAGAAAGAGGAATTGTGATGCAAGTAGATGTACTGGGCTCAAGTGGTGCAGTAGTTGGCACGGTTGATCTTGACGAAAAAGTCTTTGGTATTGAAGTTAGTAAGGGTTCTATTTACTATAAATTGCGTAATGAGTGTGCAAATGCTCGACAGGGCACAGCAAAGACTAAGGAACGGAGTGAGGTTTCTTATTCGGGGCGTAAGCCATGGAAGCAAAAAGGTACGGGAAGAGCTCGTGCTGGTACTCGGCGTTCCCCTATTTGGGTTGGTGGAGGCACAATATTTGGTCCTCAACCGCGTGATTATAGTTATACGCTTCCTAAAAAGATACGTCGTCTGGCTTTTCGTTCTGTGTTGACTCAAAAGCTTGCTGATAAGAGCATCGTTGTTGTAGATGGGATAAAATCTGAGTATGGGAAAACAAAGGATTTTGTGACTACACTACGTGGTTTTGTTCCCGATGAATATCATAACGTGGTGCTGGTTATAGATGAGCATGATGCTATGATAAAACGCGCAGCTCGCAATGTGCCTTGGCTTAAGGTGTTGGTGTATTCGCAACTTGCCTTGCAAAAACTCCTATACGCCCAGCGGATAGTTTTGACGAAGGCTGCTGCTGAAAAATTAAATGTGTTTTTTCATAATGAGGAGAATGGTCGTGAATCCTGAAGATATTATCATAGAACCTCTTTTGACCGAGAAGTCAAATGCTATGAAGGAACTTCATAAGTATACGTTTAAAGTTGCGCGTGGTGCAAATAAAATTCAAATTAAGCGTGCGCTTAAAGACTTATACAAAGTTCAGGCGCTTGATTGCCGCACGGTGAATGTGCAGGGTAAGGTGAAAAGACAAGGGCGTTTTGTTGGAAAGACAAGCGCATGGAAAAAAGCAATAGTTACTTTAAAAAAGGGTGATACTATTGCTTTGTTTGAGGGGCTATAGATGGCAGTAAAAACGTATAAGCCTATTACTCCGGGATTGCGTGCACGAGCTACCCGAGATTACTCGCATTTGACTACCGATGAATCTTTGAAGTCGCTTACGAAAGGCAAGACTAGAATAAATGGTCGCAGGGGTAGTGGGCAAATAACTGTGCGGAGGCGCGGAGGTGGCGCTAAGAGGCTTTACCGGCTTGTGGATTTTCGTAGAAATAAACACCATGTGCAGGCGAAGGTTGCCCAAATAGAGTATGATCCAAATAGAAGTGCCGACGTTTGCTTGTTGCACTATCTTGATGGAGAGAAACGATATATACTTGCGCCTCGAGGTATTCAAGTGGGCGATTTTGTCGTAAGCGGAGAAAAAGTTGATCCGAAGTTGGGTAATAGTATGTGCATGGGCAGTATGCCTTTGGGCACGATTGTTCATAATATAGAGCTTACCTTGGGTGCTGGCGGGGTGTTTGCTCGTTCTGCGGGTAGTTTTGCGACCTTGGTTGCAAAAGAGGGTGATTATGTTACCATTAAGTTGCCTTCTGGTGAAATGCGTATGGTGTTTCACAAATGTAGTGCCACGGTCGGTGCAGTCGGGGGTGAAGATCATTTCAATACGTCTTTGGGCAAAGCTGGCATTGCCAGGATAAAGGGTCGTAGGCCTAAGGTTCGTGGGGTGGTTATGAACCCTTGTGATCACCCACATGGTGGAGGTGAAGGGCGCACGTCTGGTGGACGTCATCCTGTTTCGCCTGAAGGGTTGCTTGCAAAGGGTTATAAAACAAGAAATAAGCGTAAGACATCGAGTAAGTTTATTGTGAAACGAAGAGGGTCATAGGAGTTAATAGTGTCTAGATCGATAAAGAAAGGACCTTTTATAAAGGCAAGTTTATACAAGAAAGTACTTGAAGCCCAAAAGGAAACGAAGAAGGTTGCTATCAAGACGTATTCGAGAGAATCAACTATAATTCCCGAAATGGTTGGCTTGACTATTTCAGTGCATAATGGCAAGACTTTTGTGCCCGTGTATGTTTCAGAAGAATTGGTTGGGCACAAGCTTGGGGAATTTTCGCCAACAAGGCTCTTTCGTGGGCATGCTGGTTCTGATAAAAAGGTGGGCAGACGATGATGTACAAAAGCATTCACAAGTACGCGCGTATTTCTCCTACAAAGGTTCGCCGAGTCGCAAGTGTAATGATAGGAAGAACGTATGACGAAGCCATGGCATATTTAAAGTATTTGCCTCATGCTGGAGCGCGTCTTATTAGAAGTGTCGCTCATGCTGCTGCGTCCAATGCTTTATCAAGCGATAGCACGCTGGATGAAGCTTCTCTTGTTATCGCCTCTATAATTGTAAATGAAGGACCGCGCATGAAGCGCATGTGGCCTCGGGGAAGAGGGAGAGCAGATGTTTTGCTCAAGCGCTTTAGTCATATAACCGTAGCGGTTTCTGATGAACGGAATACTCAGCTGAATAAGAGAAAACATAAGAGAGGAGTTCGCTAGTGGGACAGAAAGTAAATCCGTATGGTTTGCGAATAGGCATAAATAAAGGTTGGAAATCCAGCTGGTATGCAAAAGGGCGTCAGTATGTTGAAAATTTGACGGAAGATTTAAATCTTCGTCTTGTTATGGCGTCTATGCCTGAATTGCAAAATGTTGATATCGCAGATATTCAGATAATTAGAAAGCCACAACTTGTAACGTTGGTTATTTATACTTCGCGTCCCGGCATACTTATTGGAGTTAAGGGAGCTAATATAGAGAAGTTAACGTCTAAGCTTTCAAAATACTCTAAGATGAAGATGTTGATAAAAATACGGATGATACATAAGCCTGAGGCAAGTGCTCAGCTTTTAGCCATACACGTTGCGCGGCAGTTAAAACAACGTCCTGCGTGGAGGCGCACGTTAAAACTTTCTTTGGTTAATGCCATGAGAGCTGGAATACAGGGTGTTAAAATTAAGGTTGCGGGGCGTCTCGGTGGTGCTGAGATGTCTCAAAACAAAACGGTTAAGGAAGGGCGCATTCCATTGCATACGTTGCGTGCGGATATTGATTACGGTTTTGCCGAGGCACTTACAAAGTACGGTATTATTGGCGTAAAGGTGTGGATATTTAAGGGCGAACTTTTGAAAAAACAGCGAATAGATGCAGGCAATGTAGTTTCAACGGCTAAGGGCGTGAAACCTTCTGCATTTGAAGGGGATGATGACGATGCTTAGCCCGAAAAGAGTAAAGCACAGAAAAGAACAGCGGCGTATATCACGGCGTTTATTGGGGACAGCGACACGAGGTATACATATCGCCTTTGGTGATTTTGGATTGGTCTCGCTTGATCATGGGTTTATTACTTCACGGCAAATAGAGGCCGCTCGTATTGCACTGACCCGGTTTATCAAACGTGGTGGCAAGGTTTGGATACGGGTTTTTCCTTCTTTTCCTTATACTAAAAAGCCTGCGGAGACGCGTATGGGCAGTGGGAAAGGAAGTTTAGATAGATGGGTTGCTCCTGTAAAGCCGGGGCAGGTTATTTTTGAAGTTGGTGGTGTGAGTTCAGAGCTTGCACAGGGGGCGATACGTCGAGCAATTGCGAAATTGCCTACAAGAGCAAAATTTGTCTCACGAGGAATATAAAAGATGAAGAATTCATTTGCTGAAATGAGCTTTGAAGAGCTAATTGTAAAGAGGGATGAAGTTCGCAGAAAATTGCATGAACTCCGCGCTCAAATAATTATGGGACAAGTGAATAATACGGTTGAAAAGAGAAATTTGCGTCGTCAAATTGCTCGACTTAATACGCGTATTTACAACATTATTGAGGTTGAAAGCAAGAATGAGTAAAGTGAATCGTAAGGTGCTTCAGGGGCAGGTTGTTAGTGATAAAATGCAAAAAACTATTGTGGTTGCAGTGAAGCGCAGAAAAATGCATGCACTGTATAAAAAGTACATAGGCGTTACGAAGAAAGTCGTGGCTCATGATGAAAAGCAAGAGGCGCATGTTGGCGACTTGGTGCGTGTTGTAGAGACGAGGCCGCTTTCTCGGCTAAAACGCTGGGAACTGTTGTCTGTTGTGCAAAAGGCGCAGTAAGTGTTTAGTGTTTAAGTAGTAATAGGTGGAATATGATACAGGTAGGAACGCAATTAGTTGTGGCAGATAACAGCGGGGCAAAAAAGGCCGAGTGTATACGAATACTCGGCGGAACAAATAGGCGCAACGCTTCTGTTGGCGATATTATTGTTGTTGCAATAAAGGTTGCTGTGCCGGAGTCTGCGGTACCTAAGGGGTCTGTGCAGCGCGCTGTTATAGTGAGGGTGTCCAAGGAGTACAGGCGGTCGGACGGGACTTATATTCGCTTTGACGACAATGCCTGCGTAGTATTGGATGCATCTCTTAAACCGAGAGGGAAGCGCGTCTTTGGGCCTGTTGCGCGTGAGTTGCGCGAGGTTGGGCAAATGAAAATAATTTCTTTGGCACCAGAGGTTTTGTAATGAGCAAGATTAAAAAAGACGATCTCGTTCAGGTTATGAGCGGTCGAGAAAAAGGCAAGACAGGTAAAGTTACCGAAGTGAATACACAGAAAAATGTGGTCTATGTTTCTGGGTTAAACATGGTTAAAAAGGCTGTAAAGCCGCGCTCTCAGCAGGAGAAGGGTGGCATACGCACCATGGAGGCTCCGCTGCATATTTCAAAGTTGTGTGTGGTTTCAAAGGGTAAGCCTTCTCGCGTGGGTTATAAATTTGAAAATGGAAAGAAAATTCGCATTGCGAAAAAAACCGGGGAGGTGTTGTAATGGCAGCACCGTATTTTAATGAACTGTATGCAGGTGATATTGTTCCGCAGCTTAAAAAGCAGTTTGGATACAAGTCAGTTATGCAAGTTCCCAGGCTTGTGAAAATAGTTATTTCTTCCGGGGTTGGTGATGTTATTCAAAACCGAAAGCGTATAGAAAGTGTTATGGGGGAAATAAGTCTTATAGCGGGTCAAAAAACCGTTCCTACAAAGGCACGTTTATCTATTTCTAACTTTAAGTTGCGTGAAGGTATGCCCATAGGTGTGAAGGTAACTTTGCGGAAAAAGCGCATGTACGATTTTTTTTATCGTCTTGTACATATAGCCATTCCGCGAATCAAGGATTTTCGCGGCATAAAGAAACATGGGTTTGATGGGCATGGTTCTTACTCTTTGGGTATTCAGGAACATATTATATTCCCTGAAATAGATTACGATTCAATAGAAAAAATTATTGGATTAAATATAACGTTTGTTACATCTGCAAAGACTGATGAAGAGGCGAAGGCATTGCTTGAAAAATTTCAAATGCCTTTCGTAAAATAAAGAGGTTTATATGGCAAAGAAATCCTTAATACATAAAGCGAAACTCATTCCAAAGTATAAAACTCGTCAAGTCAACCGCTGTAATGTGTGTGGACGGGTTAGGGGTTACATGAGACGTTTTCAACTTTGCAGAATTTGTTTTCGGAAGTTTGCAAGTGCAGGTCAAATTTCCGGAGTGAGAAAATCAAGCTGGTAAGAGGATAGGAGGAAGAATGGCAGTTTCAGATCCAATAGCGGATATGCTCACTATAGTTCGAAATGCATATAGTGCAAAACATGAAAATATTGTAGTGCGGAATTCTAAAATAAATAAAGAGATACTTCGAGTTCTCCATGCTGAAGGGTATATTAGTAAATTCTCAGTTGCAAAAGGGGATGATAAGCCGTTTTCTGTTTTGAAAGTAGCCCTGAAGTATGATCAAAAAGGGAATTCTGTTATTCACGAAATAAAGAAAATATCGAAGCCCGGTCGTCGCGTATATGCCCGTTATAAGAACATAGGGCGTGAACGTAATGGCTTTGGTACTATTATTGTTTCAACTTCTCATGGAGTTATAACAGACCGTGAGGCTAGGGCAAAAAAAGTAGGGGGCGAACTTATTTGTTCGGTGTGGTAGGTGTAATATGTCGCGTATAGGAAGAATGCCAATTGTAATACCCAATGGGGTTACGTTAGAGCAAAACGATGGCGTAATTGTGGTTAAGGGAGCAAAAGGAACCCTTTCTCAAAAGTTAATGCCAGAGGTCAGGTGTGCTGTTCAAGGTGAGCAGTGCGTGGTAACTCGAGTTGATGAAGAGAAACGATCTAAGCAGATGCATGGACTCTTTAGACAGCTTGTTAATAACATGGTTGTCGGAGTTTCTGCAGGGTTTGAGAGGCGTTTGCAGCTTGTTGGTGTTGGATATCGTGCAGAGTTGAAGAAAGAGAGCGTTGTTTTTAGCTTGGGTTACTCTACTGTTATTGAATATGCCATACCTGAGGATATAGAAATACAAGTTGAGGGACAGCAAGATATTGTTGTAGTCAAGGGCATTAGTAAAGAGCGTGTTGGTAAGATTGCTTCTGAAATACGTAGTTTGCGTAAACCCGAACCGTATAAAGGCAAGGGGATTCGTTATAGCGATGAAGTTGTTCGCCGTAAAGAAGGAAAGTCGGGTGCTAAAAAATAAATGAGGTATGGGTGTAAATATGAAGGTTAAACAAATAAGTAAAAAAATACCTCTAAAACTTGTGCGAAGAGTACGGAGGAAGCGTCGAGTGCGTGGGAAAATTTCTGGCACATCGACGTGTCCGCGCATAAGTGTCTTTCGTTCTAATAGGCACCTGTTTGTACAGGCTATAGACGACTTGGCACAAAAAACGTGTGTGAGTGTTTCTTCTTATGGGAAGGAAAGTAAGGTTTCTAATGTTACTATTGAAATTGCAAAAAAACTTGGTGCGCAGTTTTCCGCGACGCTTCGTGAAAAAAATATAGAATCTGTGGTGTTCGATAGAAATGGATATCGCTATCATGGTGTAATACAAGCTTTCGCAGATGGCATGCGTGAGAATATCGCATTTTAATATGAGGAACATTTATGGCTGAAGAAAATAAACAAAATGTAGAAACAGTACCCACGGCTTTAGAAGAAAGTACTCCTGTGCAAGAAAAAACTGCCACAGAGAAGACAGAAAAGGCGCGTGATCAGAAAAACGCGCGTGGGAGATTTCCGAAAGAGCGCGAAAACAGAAATCGGAGTTCTCGTGGGGATGTCGAAGAAGAGAAGGAATTTAGCGAAAATCTTGTGAAACTCAATCGTGTTACCAAGGTTCTAAAGGGCGGAAGACGCTTTTCTTTTTCTGCTTTGGTTATAATAGGTAATAAAAAAGGTAAAGTAGGATATGGTTTTGGTAAGGCGGGAGATGTTTCTGAGGCCATACGTAAGGCTATACAAAATGCAAAGAAAAATGTAATAATGGTGCCGATGTATAAGCAAACTATTCCTCATTGGATAGAGGGGAAGTTTGATAGTTCTCGGGTTTTGCTCAAGCCTGCTGCACCTGGTGCGGGAATTATTGCAGGGGGGCCTGTTCGTATTATTTTAGAATTGGCAGGTGTCTCTGATATTCTTTCAAAGTGTATGGGTTCAAGAAATTCTATTAATGTTATAAAGGCGACGCTTGATGGGCTTTTGAAAATTTCTTCTGTTCGAGATGTTGCCGTTGCTAGAGGAAAACGCATGAAGGATTTGTGGAGTTAGTATGAGTAAACTACAAATAACACAAGTGAAAAGTGCCATAGGTCGGTTACCTGCACAACGAGCAACCTTGATAGCGTTGGGTTTGAAGAAAATCAATGCTTCGGTTACAAAGGTCGATAATGCGTGTATACGAGGTATGGTTAAAACTGTAGGTCATCTTATAAAAGTTGAGGAAGTATCATGAGTTTAGCTGTAAATGATAAAAATCTGATATCTGTGCCGCCAAGGGCTGTAAAGTCACGTAAGCGCGTGGGGCGAGGAGCGGGTTCTGGCACTGGCTGTACTGCAGGTCGTGGTACTAAGGGACAAAAGGCGCGTTCTGGCTCAAAAACTCGTCCCGGCTTCGAGGGTGGGCAAATGCCTCTGTACAGACGGCTTCCACGCAGAGGCTTTTCTAATTATCCGTTTAAACAAAAGCCGCTTGTGCTTTCACTGGCTTTTATAGATAAAAAATATGCAGCGGGTGACACGGTGTCTTTGCAAAGTCTAAAGGATAAAAAGCTTATTAGAGAGCAGATTAAATTTGTAAAGATACTTGGTACGGGCGATGTGACGAAGGCGTTGACTATAGATGAAGGCGTATACGTTGCGGCTTCCGTGCGTGATAAAGTTGTAGCTCAGGGTGGTGAGGTGCGTTCTGCAGTATCAGCCGAGGCTACTTTGGGAGACAATACTTAAGATGAATGTACGTTCGCTTTTCACAATAGTGGAGTTGCGCAATAGGATATTGTTTACCTTTGCCATGCTTGTTATATTCCGTCTCGGTGCTGTTATTCCCATTCCAGGAATAAACTTAGATGCCTTAAATAACTATTTTTTACAGCAGCAGGCGGGCGGTGGCATAGGTACGTCGTTGGTAAATTATTTGGATTTTTTTGCTGGGGGAGCATTTTCTCGCTTTTCTATATTTATGCTAGGGGTTGTTCCGTATATTTCAACGTCCATTATTATGCAGTTGCTTTCGGTAACATTTCCTGCTTTGAAGCGCATCTATGAAATGGAAGGTGGTAGACGCAAAATGCAACGCTACACGCGTTATGCTACAGTATTTGTTACCTTTGCCCAGTCTTTTATTGTTACTGTCTACGCCCGGTCTATTCCCGATGCTATATCGTTGCCTTTTTTGCAATATTCTCTTATTGCAATGCTTACTGTAACGACAGGCACCATGCTTTTGCTCTGGTTAGGTGATCAAATAAACTTGCGTGGGATAGGTAATGGGGTTTCTTTGATTATTTTTGCGGGTATTGTTGCGCAAATGCCACGGGCTATTTATTCTTTGTATACTATTATTCAAGGTGGGCAGTTGAACCCCTTGTATTTTATTTTTGTTTTTGTGCTTTTTACCGGCATAATTGCGCTTGTGGTTATAGAACAACGTGGACAGCGACGCATACCAGTGCATTACGCAAAACGCGTTGTGGGTAGAAAAATGTACGGTGCACAAAATGTGTACATTCCCTTTAAGCTTAATCCGTCAGGTGTTATTCCCGTTATTTTTGCTTCGTCTCTTTTGACTTTTCCTATACAAATATTGCAGGGTGCGGGTAGTGCTTCGGGGTGGATTGCGAAACTTTCGTATTGGTTGCGTCCCACAGGTTGGGTCTACATGCTTGTATATACGCTTCTCATTGTGTTTTTTGCGTACTTTTACACGCAGGTTACGTTAAACCCCATTGAAATATCAAAAAATGTGCGTGAGAATGGCGGGACAATACCGGGAATACGGAGTGAGAATATGGAATTGTATTTTTTGCGTATTCTTAATAGAATAGTTTTACCTGGTGCCTTGTTTCTGGCGTTTATTGCGATTATGCCCACGCTTATACAGACTATATTGGGATTTCCTGAACAAGTTTCGTATATATTAGGAGGCACTTCTATGCTTATTTTGGTGGGTGTAGATCTCGATCTTATTTCGCAAATAGAGGCAAGCCAAAAAATGCATCATCAGGGGGGCAGTTCTGGTGTCCGTGGCTCTATAAGAGGGAGAAATTTATAATGATAATGTCAGTTGAGAAAACACTGGAGGTGCTCAATGAAGGTTAAAGTGAGTGTAAAAAAACGGTGCGATCATTGTAAAATTATACGAAGGCGTGGAGTACTTCGTGTAATATGTAGCAATAATCCAAATCATAAACAGAGACAGAGGTAATAATGGCACGTATAGCTGGAGTAGATTTGCCAAACAAGCATATTGATGTGGCGTTGACGTATATTTATGGAATAGGACGGGTGTCGGCAATAGAAATATGTAAGAAGGTTGGAATACATACTGATAAATTGGCAAATGATCTTAGTACCGATGAAATAAGTCACGTACGTCAGGTTATTGAAAATGACTATGTAGTAGAAGGTCGTTTGCGTACTGAAGTGGCAATGAATATTAAAAGGCTTATGGATACAGGGAGCTATAGAGGAATACGGCATAGAAAGGGCCTGCCTACGCGTGGTCAAAACACACAAAAAAATGCGCGTACGCGTAAAGGCAAAAGAAAAACAGTAGCAGGTAAGAAGAAATAGGGGTAATTAGCACATGGCAAAACAAAAAAAAAGAGAGAAAAAAAATATTGTCAACGGTCGTGTATATATTCAGGCTAGCTTCAACAATACGTTTGTAACTGTTACTGACCAAAGTGGAGCAGCTTTGTGCTGGTCTAGTTCTGGCTCTTTGGGATTTAAGGGGGCTAAAAAATCAACCCCGTATGCAGCGCAAGTAGCTACCGAAGCTGCACTTAAGAAAGCTTCTGATTTTGGGCTTGAGCGTGTATCGGTGTTTGTAAAAGGTCCGGGTGCTGGAAGAGAATCTGCAATACGCTCTATTGTGAGTTTGGGCATTGATATTCTTTCTATTCACGATTTGACGGCTATTCCACATAATGGATGTCGTCCGCGAAAGGTGCGACATCCGTAATATGCATCGCACATTGCGTTGTAAGTATTATGTATTATTTACTACTATGGAGGGACGATGTCCGCTAAACATTTATTAAAAGATTTTACATTACCTGCAAAGGTGACAAAAACAGAAGAAACAGTCAGTGAAAATGTTGCTGTTATTTCTATGGAGACCTTTGAACGCGGGTTTGCTACTACTTTAGGCAATGGTCTTCGCAGAACCTTGCTTTCATCTATGCAGAGCTTTGCAGTTACGGGAGTGAGAGTTGCTGTTTTTTCAGACGGTGGTAAGCAGCGTTTTATAACGAGTGAGTATGATGCAATACCGGGTGTTCAGGAGGATACTGTCGATGTGTTTGATGCTATTAAGCGTTTGAAGTTTGTCGTAGATGATGAAAATAAATCGAGTTTTACTCTTGGGGCACAATGTTCTGGAAAGCAAAAATTTGAAATGAGCGTTTTTGAGACTTTGGGAGTGCGTGTACTTAATGCTAGCGACACACTTATGACTGCAATAGATGTTGTAGATATTCGCATTGAGTTGCAAGTTGAACTTGGGCGTGGATATGTCGCAGCAGAAGAAAATGAAAAGCGTGTTGATGAAGAGGGAGTTATTGCTTTGGATTCTTTGTTTTCGCCTATAGTTAATGTTTCTTATGATGTTGAAAATGTGCGTGTTGGGCACAGAAATGACTATGAAAAGTTGTTATTGAAAGTAGAGACAGATGGTTCTCTTTCGCCTGTAGATGCTATTTCTCATGCCGCCAAATTGTTTAAAGATGTGCTTCAACCACTTATTAATTTTGAAGAGTCACTTGTTCAATCTATTCCTGCATTAGATGAAAAGCTGGTAGAGCTTGACAAAAAATTGAATATACCAGTAGAAGAGTTGGAACTTTCTCAACGCTCAAGTAACTGTTTTAGACTTGCCAAGATACTAACGGTACGAGATTTAGTAAAAATGTCTGAACGCGATGTTGAAAATCTGCCAAATTTTGGTAAGAAGTGTATGGATGAAGTAAAGGAACGATTAAAGGAATTAGATGTTTCTTTTGGAATGGATACTGTCGAATAGACAACGAGTTTTGTCAATTTTAGAAGATAAATAGGTTAAGCAATTTGGAGAACATGCCATGAAACATAGGGTATCACTAAAAAAATTAAGTAAAACGCCAGCGCATCGCAAGGCGATGATGCGGAATATGCTTGTAGCACTTTTTAGAGAAGAGCGTATTAAAACCACTTTTGCAAAGGCCAAAGTTTTGCGGCGTTTTGCAGAACGGCTTGTAACTCGCGCTCGTAAGGATGGTGTGCATAATAGACGCATGGCGCGTAAGTGGGTTCAAGATAAGGCCGTACTTAATAAATTGTTTACTGAAATAGGACCGCGTTATGTACAAAGGCCTGGAGGCTATACCCGGATAGTTAAAATAGGTCCACGATATGGCGATGCTAGTGAAATGGTGTATATTGCGTTGGTAGTCGATGAGTCACATGAAAAAGTTGTTTCACCGAAAAAAACGCAAAAGAAGGCTCGGAATTCGCAAGAAAAGAGTTCTGTAGAGGATAAAGAAGGTATTGATGCTGTTGAACAATCTGCTGATGCTGAGCCAGGGGAGAAAGAAAAGGCAGAGCAGGATGGTTCACTGAATGTTTCGCAAGGACAAGAAGATAGCGAAGTAAAAAAAGAGCAAAAAGTGCTCCATGAGCAACCTAAGCATACAAGTAGATCTATGCATTCAACAGTAACGCTTCAAAAGGTGCAATCTACAAATACAGTGCAGCAAAAAGCGCAGCGTTATCGTTCTGATAAAGGTAAGTAATAACCGAGGGCGTACTTCAGTTGTGCGTATTCCCTTCGCTAATTTAGAAGCATACCAATCACGTTCGCAGTTTTTTTATTCCATAATTTTACGTTCTTCAAATAAATACCTTCTGGGTTGGGAGAGTGTAAAGACACAATCAGAGCGTTTTCGTATTTTTCTTGAAGAATTTTCATCTCTGATGCCATCGTCTTTCATGCAACAGGGTAATGAAAAGGTGCCAGCTGATTTTTCACTTTTAGACGCGGGTTGTGGTTATGGTGCCTTGTATGCATATTTGCATGAGCGTAAAGTTTCTTGTGCCTATACGGGCATGGATTACTCAAAAGAATGCATACGTGAAGCACAGAGTTTATACGGTGATGATGCTAAGTTTTTTCGGGCTAATTTGTTTGAGCCTACGCTTCAGGTTGGTAGCTGGGGTACGTATGACCTTTGTTTTATTTCAGGCGTACTTAATGTTAATATAGAGAAAATAACACATATAGGCGCTAACTACGAGGTCATGCTGTTTGTCATAGAAAAATTACTCAGCATTTCACACTATGGGGTTATTTTTAATGTACTCCATGTAAAATCACCTGCACAGGATGATACTTTCTTTTATTATGATCCACAATATATTGTAAAATTTCTGCAGAGTAATGGTATACGCGTTGTAGCTATGCGAGATGATTACCTTTCAAATGATATGACTTTGATTGTGAAAAAAGATATGGGCTGTGACACAGATGTTGTCACATTTTCCAATTAGTAGGAGTTAGGTTGTGAGTGACTTTGTTAACGATCTTATTTTGTACACAGATGGGGGCTGTAGTGATAACCCCGGTGTTGGTGCATGGGCTTTTGTTGCGTGTAGTGGTGTGAATTCTGAGGTTTTGTTTTCAGAAAGTGGAGGCGAAATGGATACTACAAATAACCGCATGGAGTTGTTTGCTGCTATTTCGGCCTTACGGTGGTTTGATGAGAATGATAAACGCGTAGAAAATGTAGTGCTTTATACGGACTCGCAGTACCTTAAAAAAGGCATGAACGAATGGCTTTCGCAGTGGGTGAGGCGAGGGTGGAGACTTTCTTCTGGTGGTGAGGTGCGCAATAGAGATTTGTGGCAACAGCTGCGACATTACCAACATGAATGCAAAAAAAAAGAAGTTGAATTAACGCTGAAGTGGGTTAAGGGACATGACGGAAATACATATAACGAAATGTGCCATAATTTGGTTACTAAGGAGATTGCACAGTTAAAACTGGGTTCATATACACGGTCTGATTAAATTTGAGATACAATACAATTGTATGAGATATGCCATTTGGGACTATAAGAATGGTGTTTAAAATATTTCAGATGCGCATACAGTGGCAATTGTGGCATTTGAGTAGCTGTTGCCGGTAAGTGTCTTAAATAAAGAAGTTATGTACTTCAGCATGGTTCTACAAAAGTTCAGTCTGCACCCCTATAGTGATATAAAGAAGCAGTTTTGGGTCTTATTCAAATTTGTGAATTATAATATTGTGTGGTTATTGTCATAGTTGGGGTTGTGTGTGAATGCTATGTCGGCTGGATGGCTGCGTGGTTTTAGTTAATACATTTAATAAATGGATTTTTTTAAGTAGAGATTTGTGGGAGATTGAAAATGAGCGGTAAAATAGCACAGCATTGGGCAGACATATACGCGGAGCGCGTTATTCGTGAGCGTGGAGAGAAGGCTCAGTACACTTGCGCTTCGGGGATTACCCCTTCAGGGACGGTGCACATAGGGAATTTTCGCGAGATAATTTCCGTAGAGCTTGTAGTACGCGCCTTGCGTGAGAAGGGAAAAGACGTGCGTTTTATATATTCGTGGGATGACTTCGATGTGTTTCGTAAAGTGCCACAAAACATGCCGCAGCGCGAAGTGTATGAAAAATATTTACGCAAGCCCATAGTTGATATTCCAGACCCGTATTCACGCATGGAAAGCTATGCTTATGGAAATGAGCGTGACATAGAAAGAGTTCTCAATATTCTTGGAATACACCCGAAGTACATATATCAGGCTGATGAATACAGAAAGGGTACGTACGCAGAAGGGATACGCCGCGCACTTATGCATAGGCGGGATATCATGGCGATTTTGAATGAGCACCGCACTACGCCTTTGCTTGATAGTTGGTACCCGGTTTCTGTGTTTAGTTCTTTTAGTGGTAAAGATACTACCGAAGTTGTTTCTTGGGATGGAGAGTGGATGCTTACCTATAAGTGTGAAGAAACGGGAAAGGAAGAAACGGTAGATATTAGAAAGACTGCGTTGGTAAAGTTATTGTGGCGTGTGGACTGGCCTATGCGTTGGGAGCATGAGAGCGTGGATTTTGAGCCGGCGGGGAAAGATCATCATTCGCAGGGTGGCAGCTTTGATACGGCGCGTGAGATTGTGCGTGTAGCGTACGAGGGGCAGGCGCCCGTTACGTTTCAATATGACTTTGTGCGTATTAAGGGCGGTAGTGGCAAGCTTTCGTCTTCAAGCGGTGAGGTGGTAAGTGTAGAAGACGTGCTTGCAATATATCAGCCTGAAATTGTGCGGTACTTGTTTGCTGGCACAAGGCCTAACAGCGAGTTTGCTATTTCGTTTGACTTAGATGTGATTAAGGTGTATGAAGATTACGACAGATGTGAACGTATTTATTTTGGAAAAGAGAATGTAGGGGAAGCGCGCACAATAAAGGAACGTAGAATATACGAGTTGTCTCAAGTGGAGGCTGTCCCGCGTGTCATGCCTCAGCAAGTGCCGTTTCGGCATTTGTGCAGTGTATTGCAAACTTATGGTTGTAATGTTGAGAAAACTTTGGAGTTTTTAGCCGTTGATGGAGAGAGTGAAGCCTTGGTGCGCAAGAGATGCGAGTGCGCATTGTGCTGGATTAAGACCTATGCGCCTGAGGAGTTTGTCTTTACGTTGAATGAGAGTGAAGCTGAATTTATTTGTCAGAGCGAGGGTGTTGCTCAGGCCTTCGCGCGGTTACGTGTGTTTATTGAGAGTAAATGGGACACGCTTTCAGACAAGGAGATAAACGACGGCATTTACACTTGCGCGCGCGAGGTGGGTTTGGAGCCCAAAGAGTTTTTTAAGGCCTTGTACCTGCGCTTGGTGGGTAAGGAGAAGGGCCCGCGACTTGGGACTTTTTTCACCATTTTGGGCAAGAAACGCGTGTTAGAATATTTACAGGTTGCGCATGAAGGGTGAGTAGCCGCTGCAACGTTGCGCTTTACGCGTGAATTTTTAAGGAGGATGGCATGTCGAGTCGCGATGAGTTAAAACGTACGGTGGGTGAATATGCGGTAAAACGCTTTGTAAAGAGCGGCATGGCCATAGGCTTGGGCACGGGCACCACCGCTATCTGGGCGGTGCGCGAGATAGCGCGCAGGTACAAGGCAGGTGAGCTTGACGGCATACACTGCGCGGCAACTGGCCCCGGGACTGCCTTAGAGGCTGCAAAGCTGGGCTTGCCCGTGTGTGACTTAAATGCAGCGCAGGTGCAGCGGTTTGATGTTACCATAGATGGTGCAGATGAGTACGATGAGGCGCGCAACCTCACCAAGGGCGGCGGAGGCTGCTTGTTTCACGAAAAAATAATTGCCTATAGTAGCGACGTGTTTGTCTGCGTGGTCGATGTGCAGAAAAAGGTTAGTCACTTGGGGAAGAGTTTTCGCATTCCGGTTGAGGTGGTGCCCGTTGGGTTAAGCCGCGTCATTGCGGCCTTAAAAAGTCAGTTTGACGTGAGCGAATGTGTCGTGCGCTATGATGCGCGCGGGGTAAGCCCTTTTATAACGGTGGAGGGAAATTATATACTGGATGTAAATTTTGCGGGGGCATCCTTTGTGCCTGAAGAGTGCGAGAGTAAAATTGATGCGCTAGTTGGCGTTATAGAGTGCGGGGTTTTTTCTGCTGCGCGCTTTGTTACGCCACCCGTGCTGTGCGTAGTAGACGAGGACGGTAGTGTGCAGGTGCACCGGCGTGAGATAACTTTACCGAAAAAAATGAGATAACTGCCCCGAAATGAGTTGTATAATATACAACTGAGTTTTATATTATACAACTGAACTCGTAATAATGCTGCTATTTTGGCCGGGTTACTGCTCTTGAAACTGCATCAAATCGAATAAGTCGTATTGTTTTTCGAGAGGGTAGTTGGCAGTGATGACTTCGGTTTTGTCTTTTTGTGCACCCTTAATGGCTACGGATGTTTTAAGCACAAAAGACTTGTTATGCCAGCTGTGCCTGGACGTATACTCATGGAGCGCCGGTGAAGGATAAGAGCTTAAAAGGAACTTACCTTCAATTTTACCGAGCGCCTTAAGTAGTGAAGTATAGTCTTCAATAGTGTATCCATCGTAGTGGCCGCAATCGCTATTGTAATAGGGTGGATCGCAATAAAAGAAAGTATCCGGGCTATCATAGGTGCGTATAATTTTTATAGCGTCAGTGCATTCAAGCTGCACATGCTGGAGCCGCTGGGCGTAGTGGTAAGAGAACGATGAGCGTTTCGAGGCAATTTTTCGAGATGTTGTGCCGCTCATATCGTACCCGAAAGAGCCGTCAAGCATGGAACAGAACGACTCTTGAGATAGGACCCAAACCGCCCAGGCGCGCTCAAGGGGTGTGAAGCGGTGTGGGTTATTGTAGGTCACCATGGCGTCGTGGTGCGCCATACGGCTGTGAAGTGTAATTTGTATTTGTTTTTCAAGCGAGACAAAGTCTTGCTGAACTATGCGGTAAAAGTTCATGAGCTCGCCGTTGGTGTCGTTCAGGGTTTCCATCTCTGATGGTTTTTTCGCAAAGAAGATGGCCGCACCCCCACAGAAAGGCTCCACATAACATGTGTGCGGGTGCAGTCGTGGCACAATTTCTTTGACAAGATTTTGTTTGCCGCCATAGTAACTAATGGGCGTCTTCATGCGGCCACCTCACGTAGCTTTTGTGCGTACTCGTTTGCAATGACGTCTATGTCATAGTTTGCAGTGAGCACTTCAGTTTTTTTCTTCGTAGCTCCTTGGGGTGTGTTTGTTATTCGGCGCGTGGAACATTGCGTGTACCAGCTGTGCTTGGAAATGAAACTGCGCAAAATATCTGAAGGGTAAGAACTGAAGAGGAATTTTCCTTGAATAGTACTAAGGCTCTTCAAGAGAGCATGAAAGTCGTGTTCAGCATAACCGCCATAATGCCCCATGTGTGCATTGAAGTACGGCGGGTCGCAGTAGAAGAGTGTGTGTGGTGTATCATAGCGTTTTATGATAGCAAGTGCATCGTAACACTCAAGTTGCACATGAGCGAGGCGTTTGGCAAGTGAATGGATATCGAATGCATCTCTTTTGCGAGCTAAGGCATTGGTAGTTGTACTGCGCTCCGCGCGCGAGAAACTGAAGGAGGCACTTAGGTCATGTGCATACGATTGGTTGGCTAATACCCACAATGCCCAGGCGCGTTTTACTGGACTAAAGAGATGTGAGTTCTGATAGACAACACGTGCATCGCTATGAGCGCGGCGGCTATGGGGCGTACTGACAATAAGTCGAGTGAGGTCTTGTTCTTGTGTTTTTGCAACAGAAAAGAAATTTGTAATTTCGGTGTTGGTGTCATTAAGGGTTTCGATAGGTGCTGGTTCTTTTGCAAAGAAGATGGCTGCGCCCCCGCAGAAAGGTTCTACGTAACAGGTGTGCGGGTGCAGTTGCGGCACAATAGTACTGGTCATAGACTGCTTGCCTCCGTAATAGGTCAAAGGTGTTTTCATAAAGATAAAATACTCCGTAAATAATAAGCTGCGATAAACCGATACAGAAGTATGGTGGTAGCAGTATTAACGTGTGTGGAGTTGTGAATTAACGCCACACAGGGCTGTGAGTATTGTGTTTGAATACTCGCCAGTGGGTGGTGGTGCACCCACGGCTGCCACTTCTTTTTTTATGGCAAGGCGTCTTTTTTTGCTTTGCCGAGTTTCTTTTGTGCGTCAACAAAGGCACGGTATTCGTGGTAGTGGCGGTAGTCGACGTTGGTGGTGTCGGTGATGTTTTGTATGCACACGCGTATGCCGCAGTTGATGTAGTAGGCTTCGTTTTTACCTTTTTCGCGCGTCCAGTTTTGTATTGCGTTATCGGTTTGCTGGTCGATGTGTGTTTCGTGCTCGGCGCGAGTTGCGGAGTCCACCCATTGCCCAGAATCCGCACTACTGACCCAACGAGGCTTCAGCATGCTTTGTGGTGGCGGAATGTCCACCACCGTAGCAGTACCACCCACAGGCTTGTAGGCGTGCACCATTACCACACCCCCTTGCGCGTCCACTTCATAATACCTTGTATTCTTCATTGCTTTCTCCTTTATGCAGTACGCCTCCAAATACGTACTGTGTAGTTTACTGGACGGAATTCGTTTGCCACAAGCCAGGGGGCGGATTGATTGTACCTGCACCGCACTCTAAGTCTTTTAGCATCATTGATGCCATAATCAAATCTTTCGTAATATGTGGTTGATATGCCGTTGTAATCAAGTGCAGCGCTCCCATTCCAATCTACGTTTGTTGGAATACTAAATTTTATTCTAAAATGTCTCCCCGCGTCTTTTTGTGGGATCTTTTGGCCGTCAAAGTCTTGGGCGCTTTCGGCTTGGTAGCCTTTGCCCTCCGCGCGAAAGAAACACCCAGCGTAGTCACTGCTGACGTTCTGCCACGTCATAGCATTTCCCCACAGTGTTTGTGGAGTAGGTTGGTTGGGAAACTGGGTGTAGATAAAGCCTATTGGCACTGCAGCATTCAGTGCATCTTTTTTCGCCTGCGCAATGGCGTTTTGTGCTTCTTGTTTAGCATTGGTAATTTCGGTCATAAGCTCGCTTTTTAGCTGTTGGCGTAGCGCGTTCCACCCGCCAGCAATTTGCCGCGGAGCAGTAGAAACGACCCCTCCTTTGATTTCTGCGAGAATAATATCTGCGGCTGGGTCTACGGGGTTGGCTTTGGTTTTTAACAGTGGACGCAGGGCATCCGTTTTGGTATCCCACGTTTTTTGTTGTCTCAAATCAAATGCATTTTTCGTTTCTATTGTTGCGTGCGTAATAACTACAATGCCATCGCCGTAAGGCAGCGCAATATCTTTTTTCAAACGCAGAAGATGTCCTTCCGGCCCGACAGCCTTGCCCTTCGCTATAACAACATCTTTGCTATTTTGTGCATTTGTAACAATGGAAACATCAAGACCCTCCAAAACACCAGCACCGGTTATAGCATGGGTACTCGCGATTACTGCATCTTCCGCATTGCCCTGAAGTGTATCAAAGTGTTGTGGTGTTGGAGTAAGCCCCTCATGAAAATGTATTTTATCCATATTTCCTCCTTAATGTTAAATAAAATTTTTTATGCAATTATTGGCTTGGTATAAATGTATAATCCTGCCACGTTTTGCCATCAACAGAACTATGTATGTCATTTATGGCTTTTCCATTCCACCCGCCAATCATCCATAATTTGCTTTTAAATGCCACAAGATTGTAGTAGTACCGTATAGGCAGCGCGCGAGAATCAAGTACTTTATTCCACTGTATTCCGTTATCAGAATTCCAGACATCCCAATTATGCACCCCGTTCTGATACCCTCCAACGACCCAAAGCTTCTCCTTACCGTCAGCGGGGTCTGCGAAAACTACAACTTGATTATATGAGCGAGGAGTAAACTGGGTGTGAGGTGGATTGTCGTTGTGATGCAGCACGTTATTCCACTGTTTTCCGTCATCAGAATTCCACACATCATTCGTAGCTTTCTTATTTTCATCGCCACCAATAATCCATAGCTTGTTTTTAAATGACGTAATGTTATTGACCCACTTGTCAGTTGCAAAAATGCCATTCCCAGTTACTGCGCGCGTCCACGTAACTCCAGTATCGCTATGCCACAAGTCGCTTTGCGTCCATCCACCCGCAGCCCACATGTGCCCCTTGTGGACAGCCGCGATAGTCGCGTAACGCGTGCCTTTGGGGTTTATGGTCTTTGCAACCTTACGCCACACAACGCCATCATCAGAGTTCCACACATCGTCCCCAAGGTGCCAACCGATTATCCAGAGCTTGTTGTTAAACGTGAGTACTTGATGCATATACATCGGCGAAAAATGTGTTTGTGATGGCGTGTCTGTATGGGCGAGTTTTTCTTCCCACGTTACGCCATCAGCAGAGCACCACACGTCGTTTAAGCTTCTATTATTATGTTTTCCGCCAATGACCCAAAGTTTTTCTTTACGATCGGCGGGGTCTGTGAAGACTGCAACTTGATGACGTTCCCGGGGAGTAAAGCCTGCTTTGTAGGTATGTATTTTTCCTTCAAGGAAAGTAACGTGCCCCACGTCAGGCGGCGTGTTACCTTCGAAATGCGAGGCTATTATTCTGCGCTCTGCGTCGGTTATATTTTTTACAAAAACGTACAGCCCCTCGCCGTTCATGATGATGCCTTTCCCAATGGGGGTAGCATATATGCCGCTGCCAACGGTGAAAGCATCGCGCGGCATTTCTATGATGCGCCATCTGTTTTTAAAATTGCTATCCATAAATTCGATTAGTGCCTTGCGGGTACCAAGGTACTTCATAGTGTGCGAAGCAATTAAAAGCCGCTGTCGCAGCGACTCATCTCTCTCGTGTTTGACATGCGGCAATGCTAATGAGCGCGCGTGCGTGTCCATAAAGGCTCTCGTGCCGAGGCCGGGAAAAAACGCACGGAAGACTGTTCTGGCATCGTGCGCACAGAGCGCACACACACGCGTAAGTATGCGATACAGAACTGTAAGCCTTGGCCGCGTATAGTCAGCCTCGTACGCAGTGCGCTGCACCTGTTGTTCTACGCTGTTCTCCACACTCATTCTCACACCTCCTTCGTTGCGGTGATATCGGAGTGAAAAAAATTATAGACAGCGTCCACAGGCAGTACGGTATCTGAAGCGGTGGGTGTGGTAAACTGAATAGCCTCTTGGTCGTCAAAAAGGTTGTATAAGTCCTGCATGGTGTACCGCTCGCCGATGGATAAGCGATATAAATAATCAGTAACACGCCTTTTTGCATCTGCCTCTGTGAGTCTACCTTTGTAGGCAAAAGAAACGCGCAATGGAATAAGCATGATTGGTTCAACTAAGAGGGCGCGCGCAACAAGACCGACGGTGTTCAGGCGCGCGCGCACCGCAGCGCATGTTGCGTCATTGGGCTTGGTATTCGCGGGTCCGCGGAGCAGGATGCGCGTGGAACCGAACACGCCGCTGGGCGTACGAAACACTTTCGCTTCGCTGACGCCCTGAATACCCTCGGCCTCTGCTTTATACAAAAGCGGCACATCGCCGGTCGCGCTGCGCAACCACTGTGCCTTAATACGCGCACGATAGGTCTCGTCAGTTTCTGCGTCAGTGCCTTCATTTGTTATCCAGCCTGTGCGCAACTCTACGCTTTCAAGGCCGAGTGGCAGTTTTTTAAACCCTAGTCTGGCCGGCGAGACTGAACCCACATTACCCTGTGCGCCTGCTTCGCTCGCTTCCACCACTATCGTATGTTCTTGTGTTTTGGCAACATCTTTGTATTCGTTTTGCACGAGAAAGGTGAGTGAGCTCCCGCGGATAGTCAACGCGCTGTCTTTGGGAATTGTCAGTACTTTGTTTGTTTTTAAGGTTGCCACACCACGGGTCTTGGTAGCTTCTTTGCGCGCTACGCCGAGCATGAGCCCCCAGTTTTCTAAGAACGTGCCAGTTGCATTATCAAGCGAGACTTGTTGTGTCAGCGGCGTTAAAAATGTTTTGTATATCCAAGAAACCACGATAGCGAATGTGTAGACGAGTCCTGTAAGCACTCCCTGCGGTTTCAGAGTTTCTACGTTCAGCTCTTTTTTTGCAATTTTTACGACTTCATCTTTAATTTGCGTAGGCGTTTTCCCGAGCCACGACTGCAGTGATTCACTCATAATGTACCTCCTCGACACTATTACTACCCAACACACGAAACTGGAGTGTTGTTTTTCCGTTTGTTGTATTAACAACAATACTTGCTTGGTCGATGCGCACATCGTCTCGCGCAATGCGAAGTAACTCATGTTCTGCAAGTGCGGGATCAGTGGGCGCATTGATACTTAATTGAATATCAGAGCCTGCGGTGTTGTCCCACAGAAGCGCGCCTTTTGGAATGCGCGCTGCGCGCATCACGTCCTGCGCAACAAGCGCGCCGTCACGGACTACCGCGATGTCTACGCCATGGAGCTCATCATGAAGCACAATGTCTCCATCAAAACTGATAAGAAAATCGTAGTTGCCACTCATGTAATCCTCCCCGTGTGTTTCGCCAAAACGCCTGCACCAGTAACAGAAATAGGCCCCGCGACCATCGCGCCTGCAGCAACCGATTGTGCTGGTATAGAAATAACCGCATCCTTGACAAATTCTGTGAAGGCCGCCGCTACCGCTGCTGCTACTTTTTCATTCACGTCTTTCTCGCTGAGGTGCTCCTTCGGGTCTTTGTCAAACTTTTTTGTAACCTCTCCAGAGAGGCGCATTAATTTTTCCTGCACAACATTCTTAATATTCGTTTCGGTATATGCCATTGTTTTTACGCTCCTTCATTCAATGAGCAACTGCTCTAATTTTTGCTGCTCGGCTTCTAATGCCGCAATAGTATCGGGACTTATGACTTGGTTGCTGGGTCCGCCTTGCGTTTTTAACTGTTTCAATGCGATGAGTACATTTTTCAAAATGGAGCACAAACTTGCGCGCGTGTTTGCGATGCGCGTGGTACCATTGCCTGAATGAATACTTAAGGCAGCAGCGTCATCGCATGCCGGTGTATATTCGTCCGTCCAAAACCCTGTAATGATAGGCAGTGCCTTACTGCCCTGTAAATACTGCACAATCGCGCACTGGTTGCGTGCAGCCATGCCAAAAATGCCCGCGCCACTGCCGTCAATAACCGGTACGCTAATTGGCACACGCTCTAAAAATTCGCCGGTATTTTCATAGGTGAAAGGATTAAGCACCTCACCATCGGCAACATATCCGCCCGCTTTTTTTTCGATGCGCACACCATCGATGCGCATCAAGTCTGTGAATGAGATAGACGATAATACTTGTTTACGCACCTGCTGAAAAAAACTCATAGTCTACTCCGTATGTATTGCATTCTTTGTCTATCGTTCTTACTTACAAGGAGCGATTCTGCTGCACGTGCAGTTTCATTAGTTTCTTTTTGTGCAGCGGGCTGTGTCTTTGGAGAGTTTGCTCGCTGTTTTTGCACGCCCGAAACCACCGGGTTTGTCTCCTCAAGTTCAATTGAAGCAACGACGTCTTCGCTTGATTTTCCCTGCGAAACGCGCAGGGTTTTGATCAATGCAGTTTTATAATTCATTGCTTTGGCTAACGGGAAGTCAAGCGCATAGACGGCGGGCACCTCACCATCGAGTTTTGTGAACGCCGCATTCAAAACGTGCACTGCCTCGTAACGTGAAGACGAATACATACGTAACTCGAGGGTTAACGTCATGTCGTCATACCCGCTAAAGACCGCAGATTTGCCCGAAGAGCCCTCGCGCGCAGCCCTATCCATCATGACCCCACCGCGTATGTCGTACTTAGTAACCACGCCGCTTACTGCAACCCCATCGACGGTAAGTACGCCAGAGGCATCAATGTTAAGTGCGCGCATACCCGACCTCGCGCGCGAATTCGCTCATCAAATGCACGAACTGGCTTAGTGTTTTTGGCGCTTCAAGAAGCACTTTCTCGATGCGCACCGTAATGGTTTGCGCACTGTTATGCGCCGTCTGCTGCGGCACCGATGTTGCGCGCGCCTGCAGCACATGATTGGGAATAATAGATCCGTCCACGTTGGGCACAAACCCTTCTACGCCGTTCTCGCCGACTTTGTAAAGCCGTCCAGCACTGACGGGCCCGCCGAGTGCGCGCGCGCCGGTTATTGGGAGGTGCGTGCCGGCCGGGCTTTGTTGCCCGCCACTTGTCCCCGCCGCAACACGCGCGGTGAAATCGTTCTTTTTCCCAAACCCAAAAAAGTTCTTTACTGCTCCAAAAGCTTTCCCAATGCCGCCAAGTATTTTATCGAAAAACTTTTTAATCGGTTCCCAGTGCTTTATGATAAGTGCTGGTATGGTTATTAGTGGCGCAAATATCATGCCCGCCGCCGCGATAAGCGGGTTGTCAAGCAGCTGCGTAAACCCATCCCAGACCCACAGAACCGCATGCTTTACCGCGGTGAAGGCACCGACAACGACGTTTATTACGAAAGAACTCACCGCGCCCCAGTGTTTTATAAGCAGCGCTATCCCGGTGCCAAGCAGCGCGATGCCGCCAATAATGGCATAGACCGGCCATGCGGCCACCACGTGCGCCGCCGCCGCTGACCACACACCCGCTGTCCACAGCACAAGTTTTGGCAAAAGTCCTAAAATACCCTTTCCGAGACCGACTACACCTTTCGCTACGCCGCCTAATTTCCCGGCCAACATGCCGAGTACCGGAAACTTATCTGCTATCATCATAAAACTCGCAAGCCCCGTCAGGCTCGAAAGTGCCGCGCTGCCTACCGAGAACAAACTGCCCGTAACTTGCATCGCACCCCCGGCTATACCTACCAGCGTACTGCCTGCACCGCTGCCCGCCGCTACCCAGTTCGCAAGACCGGCAACGCCCCCGGCTACCTGCATGCCAAACAGCCGCACGGCGTTCGCGCCGCCGCCCAAACTTGCCTTAAAGTTGTTTATGCGATTTGTCGCCGTCTGCATTTTTTCTGCGTACGTGTCGGCCATTTCGCCGGCCATAATGCCTGTCGTGCCGGCGGCGTTCTGTATCTCTGTGTAGCTGCTTTTTAAACTATCAAGCGAGCCGCCGAGTAAGTTTATAGCGCGCACGCCCTCGTCCCCGAAGGCGCGCTGTAACGCCTGACGTTGCGTCACCGTGCGTTCATTCACCGCGCCAAATTTCGCCGTGATGTTCTCTAGCGTCTTGATAAAGTTCAGGCCGCCGCTTTCATCGTACGCAACATCAAAGCCGAGTTTTGCGCCGGCTTTGTCGATATTGCGCAAAGTCGCAGCGAACGCCGTGCCTGCTTGCGAGCCCTGTAAACCCGCCGTGTTCAGAGCGCCAATTATCGTGCTCACTTGCTCCATCTGCATGCCCGCAGGTTTGGCCGCCGCCACCGCGTACTTCAAACCTTCGCCTAACTGACTTAAATTCGCAATTTGGAACATGCCTTGCGTTTTTGCAATCACATCGCTTAACCGGCTCATCGCGCCCTCGGCGCTCTCGCCATCCTTTCGCATCGTATTGTACGCCGTAGCAAGTAAGTTGCCTGCTTCCGTGGCACTGCCCATCGTGGCTTTGGCAAGCAATAAAGACGCATTCGTGCCCTGTATAGCAGCATCGGTATTCAACCCCGCAGAGAGCATCATGTAACTTGTCTGGGCATACTCCGCGGCACTCTCGGCGTGCGCGCTGCTCCATTTCTTTGCAGCGCCGCTTAACAAGTCGTACTGCGCTTTCATTGCATCGCCGTGCCCGACGCTCATTGCAAGCGATGAGGCGACCGCCGCCATGCTCGTTTCAAAGGTCGCAGCTTCCCCGCTCATCGCGCTGGTAGCAGCACCAAAGCTGCGCGCCATGCCCGAGACGTGGCCGGATACGAGCGACAAGTTCGCTGACGTTTGCAGCAAATTCTCGCTTTTAAACGCGTTGACAGAACGCTTCACGCTTCCAAGCGCAGCTCTCGCCTTGCTCGCCGCCTTCGCCATCGAAGAAGAGAATGAGTCGATAAATCGTAACGTTACGCTCGCATTAAAATTGCTCATTGCTTCCCACTAAAAAACGGCATGAGTGCCTCTTGTATTTCGCTTACCCGTAAAGAGCGCACAAACTTCGCATGTGCATATAACTCATGCGCCTCGTCCATCGTGCACCGCGAAGCATCCACGCCCACGTAATGCATGATGTACGCCTTTAACGCTTCTACACCGCGCGGCTGCTCGTCTTCACATTTTTCCCGAAAAAAGGGGCGATTTCATTTTCCACAAACGCGCCAAGTACCGTGGTCTTCTCGCCCACAACGCTCAATATTTCTTCGCGACTTGGCGCAACCACTAACGTTGCAAACAAATTCCTGCTCGCCACCACAGGCTCCACGCTTGCCGTCTTGCCGTACACTTCCGCATCCGCAACCGTCGGCTCCCGAAAGAGCACCTCTACGCTGTGATGCACATCCTCTTCATCATCCCATTGCAGCGTTGCTACTCGCAATTTCTTGTGCACCTTCTTCGCTTCTTCAATCTGCGTTTCTGTAATTGTTTGTTTCATACTATCCTCCGTAATTTTTTTTTCATCTGTATCTTTTTCTTGAATCCTACACAGCGCCGAGCGTTGCAGGCACGCCGTTGCTGACTATCGGACTTATGATGATGCCTTTCAGCGGCACCTTCATCTCATCGCCTTTTTTGCCGCCGAACTCGCGCTCCGTCCATTTCACCGTAAACACGTCAATCTGCGGCGGTGCGCCCAGTTTTGCAAGCGTTACCGTTACCGCCATCGGCACCATGTTGTAAAACCCGCCGCCGCTCGCTGCATAACTATTGATTTTTGCGTACTCAACCCGCGCAATCTCTAGGTCGCAATCCCCGCTGTAATCCCCGTGCGTATACCCTACGGGCAGACCTTTCGTATCCGTAACAGCTTCGCCGCTTATCTTGTCTTTGTACGTAATGCCTTCGCAGAGCATCACAATGCCTGTAGGAAGCAATACCTGTATCGTTCCAAACTCATACACGCTGCCGTTTGCTGTTATACCACCCATATTACACCCCCGCCTTGTACATAATTTCTGTCTCTATAACGCTCGTCTTGCCAAGCGGCACAATTGCAACCGCCGTCTTCACAAGCCTATCCGTTAGTAATTGGCTTGTATCTACTGACACCGCAAAGTCTGTAATCTCGCCGCGCGCTTTCATATGCTCTAACGGCACTTCGCTCTCTTTCTGAATAAACGCAACGCCGCCATCGTTCGCCGGTATGTTTCCGTTTACAAACTGAAGCTGCACACCGCGCACTGCGTTGCTTGCACGGTTCATAACGCGTATTTTTTCTACCGTGTCATAATCGCTTTTTTCATCCGTTGCTAATCGCGCAAGCGTAATATACACCCCATCGCGCCCGTAAAACCTACGCACCGTCGTGTAGCCCTTGTTTAACAAGCTGGTAAGCGTCGTATCGTCCCAATGTTCCGCAGGCTCCGTTACGCGTGGCAGCGCGCCCCATTTCACCGCGTCTATCGCCTCGTGCGCTTCTCGTGTCGCTATCGCGCCAAGCACGCTGTCTATCACCGGCGCTGTGCTCACAACCCCGTCTTCGCCGCGCACGTTCACGCTGCCCGCGCACACCACAAGCCGATTGCTTTTGCGATTTCCACGCTCACTATCGTCCACCAACTTTGCTGCAAACGCACTCGCTGTTTCGTTTTTGCTTGGGTCGCTCTTGTCCGTAACTGCAGCGCGCGTTTGTGCCACCCCGTATACGTACTTGTGCGAACTCACTGCGCCTTCTACCTTGTCCGCGAGCAGTGCCCATATTGTTTTATCGGTCTCATCCACAAGCGCTACGCACTCCAGTACATCGTTGGTACGAAGTAGCGCGTCTATTGCTTCACTATACGTTGCGCTTACACCCTTGCTTGGTAGCGCGTACGCCACAATGCGCGCTGGCGCGTGCGCAAATATGCGTTTGCACGCTCTTTGCACACTCCCATCCCCAAACTTCTCGGCGTCTTGCGCGCTTACCACCGCGACCGCTTTGCCTTTCTCTTTCGCGCCCGTGCCGATTACGCCTATCACGCCGCGACTGCCGCCTATGCGCGATAAGCCTCCTTCGCCGGCGCGTATACTTACCCCCGGTAATGTCATACTCATACTTTTTTCCCTCCTGCTTTCAACTCTATGTCTCCTATCGTGGGAATTCTGTTGCGCGTAAACCACACCTTCTGTGTTATTCGCAGAGCCCACAATGCAAGGTCTATCTCTTGCATCGTGCCACTAAATAAATTGCTCGCATCATCCCACGTGCCGCCATCTATAAAATCATCGTGGCGCACCTGCTTATAGTGCTTCGCAACTTCCTCCACCAATCCCAGTGCCACGTTTTCCGCGCTCGTCTGCGCAGAAGAGCGCGCAAGCACATACATGCCAAGCTGCACGTCACCGCGCAACGAGCCGTTCTCTTCTTGTACCCGAGAGATAGAGAGTGTCGCTATGTACAACGCCGGTAGGTCGCCGCTCGCGTAAGCTTGCACCTCGTTCACGCTCCATACCCCCGGGCAACACCGCACCGCAGCAAACCCATTAGTCAGTCTCGTTAACTGACTTATATACTCGTTGCGCACTCCTTCTACCGTCATAACCGTTCCTCTACCCACGCCGTAATAAGTTCCTGAATATCCTTTTCGTTTTTTTGTGAAGTTCCTAAGTACGGCCGCGCCGGTATGTACACACTCTTATTGCGCCCTGCGTACCCGCCTTCTTGGTGTATCTTCCCGTAAACCACATCCACGCCGACAACAACCGACTCACCGCCACGCACCGCGCTCGTGATGCGGTTATACAACCGCTCGCCGCCGGTGCCACTGCGCCGCAGCATCCGTGAGCCGCGCGCGTATCGCGCTACGTACTTCTCGGTTGCCGCCGCCCACGCTGCAAACGCATGCCCTTCGGGATCTTCCGTTTCATCAATCCGCTCCCGCGCCTGCTCCACCATCTCAACCCCAATGTCGCGCAACAGCCCCTTGCGCTCTGCTTGCGCAAAACGCGTCAGCCGCTGGTCTATCTCATTCCAGCCCGCTATTGATATCGACACACTCACAACAACGCTCCCTTCCGAAACCGCGCACCTTTTTCGGCAACCCTGACGTCCACCACTTCCGCGCGATGAACATTCACGCCTTCCAACCCGCGCTGGTTCTGCTCTGCTATTCTCTCTAACCGCTGTACCGCGTCCTCGTAGCGCACCCTCGCTTCCTTACTGCCTTTCACGCCATCGACCATGCGATACATCGCGATGTCCACCGATACCGTTTTTAAAATTTCTTTTAAAGCACCAGTCGGCGTAAAGTCCTTACCTCCCACGTACGGCACAATTTGGTGTATGATGCTTTTCGCATCCGCTATCGCAGCCTCTATTCGTTCTTGCTGCAACGTTCTCTTCCCGAACGCATCAGGGTTTTGTGGCAACGCGCCTTCCCACGCGCGCCTTTTGATGTCATCGACTGTGCAGTACCCGCTCATTACCACTACTTCACGTCCTTCACGTCTAGGTGCGCGTCTTCTCGTATGCGTAACACAACATGCTCACTCACCTCATACGTGCCCCACACCGGCTTAAACATAATCCCGCAGCGCCGATACTCGCGCTCCGTTTTGCTGCGTACTTGCACCTTTACGCGTTCTCCGTCATCGTCATCATTATCAGAACCGCCCGGGTTCTCACGCTTCAATTGCGCTTGTAAAGATGAGACGTGTCGTAACGCCGCATCTCGTGCCTTTTCTGCTTCTTCACGCCTCGCGCGGGCCTGCTCAATCTCGCGCTCAAACACATTCAGTGCCAGCTGCACATTCGCATTCTCCTTCGCGATTTCAGCCAACAATGCGCGCGTTTCTTCTACGTTTACCACATCTTTCGGCGGCGCAGCTCCTGCGCCGCCCTTTGGTTTTCCGCTCATGTTTCACACCTCTACAAGTACGGGCTTACTATAACTTTCACCGCCTGAAAATTCACGTTGCTCGCGCCGTTCGCCAAGTATTGCGCGTTAATAACGCCCAGCGCAGCAGCGCGTAAACTCGCAGGCACCACCAAAAGGGTAGGGGTAATGCCAAGCGGCCGCCCACCGTGCGCCGTGAATTCTACCATCGTCTTGTACGCCTTATTAAACCCGTCTGCATCCAGCGTCTCATAACTCTTCACTGCCAACTGCCAAAACCCGCTCGTAAACGCTACCCGATACCGTATCCCTGTTAAGTACTCATCCTTAATAAACACATGGTCTTGCTGCGTGTTCGTGATGTGCTCAAACTCTGGTTTCGTCCGCTCTTGCAATATTACAGGCTTAATTACCTTGCTTGCATCGAGTACGTACCACGGCACCTTATTTCCTCCCGCGGTGCCCAAAATGTTGCTCACACTCTTTGCCGTGCCGGTGCCATCTGCCTTCGGATACACGGGATGGTCGGTGTCAAAAAAGTTTTGACCATCATAAATTATCGTTTTGTCTCCGTTCTTCAATACCCCAAACACGCCCTCGTTCTGAAACCGTATTACCTCATTCCCAAGGTTCGCGGCCAGCGCGCCGTACATCCCAAGATTATCGTCTTCCAAATCCGTGCGCTTTATTCCTAAAGTCGCCTCGTACTTTTTGTTCACTACCGTAAACCCGTACTCTCTCATGTTCGATATCACACGGTCGGCAAGCCATTCTCTCAACTGCGGAAATTCACTCATCCACCCATACGCGTTCGTGCCCGTGCTGCTCGCTATCACGCGCGCCACATCCGCCCACGCGCGCTCCGTTGTATTCAGCGCGTTCAAAAATTCTCCGCGCATCCCAACTCGCAACGCTTCTAATTTTGCATCTTTTGTAATCGCCATAGCCTTTACACTCCCTTCCCTAACTTATATATTTCTTCGCTTAACCCCAACTGACTACACAACGCTTTCTCTTCTGCGTCTAAGTCTGCCGTGTTCAGCTCCTTGGTGCCGCCTACACCCGCATCTCCGATAAGCATCTGCGGCGCACTCTTTGCAAACTCCTTGAATTTATCAAGCCCCTCTTGCGTCGTGCACAGCTCCATGTAATACTCTTTGCTCGCGGGGGCTATCTTGCCGTCTACTACTGCCCCCGTAATCGCAGCATTCGCTTCCTTCTTCAATGCTTCATCGGCCTGGATCTTCAGCTGCTGCTCTGCCTCCTCTGCGCGCTTCAGCACCACTTCGTAATCTGCCTTCGGCACCATCTCCGTACCACTGTTCCCATCCTGTCTCTGCACATTCAGCTCTGCCTTCAGACTTCCTACCGCCGCGACAATCGCCGTTTCACTGGCGCCCTCTTCCAGACCCAACGCAACGCACAACTCCTTCGTAAGTTTTCCCTTCTCTCCCATTACATCCTCCTCTTGTATTTCTTCTTCTGCGCCTTCGCTATTCAATGAGCGCAAATATAAATTCGGTTTATTGACCATCCCTACGCTTTCTATTTTTTTTATTCTGCGATCCTTATCCAGTAAAAACACCGGCGATATATATCGATACTCTTTATTTTCTAACTTCGAGCGACCCAGACTATTCCATTCCACCTTTCCATAAATAGCACCCTGCTCTACTTCTAAATCTTTAATCCATCCGTGCGCAGCACCCCGGCCGTCTCGCTCAAGCCCGTGGTCTATGTCTATCGGGATGTCTCGTTTATCGCACTTAAACGCATTCAATACTCGATTCGCGTCATCGTTATGAAACACGCGCTTGTCACGCCCCACCACATCACCTTTCGGCGCAAGTAAAATACGATTCGGCGGTGCGTTGGTCTCGTCTACCCCTAGCTGTGTTTCGTCCATACCTTCACACTACCGCTATCGCTCACGCGCTCAAAATAACACGCTTCATTGTTCCTACTTTTTCTTGCTAATCCGGCGTATTAACTCCACGGCACCAACAAAAAAAGCCCAGCGCGGTCATGCCGGGCGGGGCTTCTTCTTGCAAGCAAAAAACCTTATACGTATACGTACGACTGCGGTGGAATTCTTACTCCATAATACGCGAGTTCTCTTGGCGGTAGAAACTCTTCCGTCTTTTCTATTTCAATTGCGTATCCTGTTATTCGGGCACTAAAATAATTTTTGTAATCCTTGCGCGCTATGCCACTCCACCATTTCGTGCTTTCCCAAATCACAGAAGGCGCATCTTCCACTACACTTTTCACATAAAATTTTCCCACAACCTTTTTAACCGGCCGCGTTGCGTATACCAACACTTCTTGTAATCCACGAGGTATTTTCTTTCTGTATTCAAATTTCTTCTCGCCTGAAAATATTTTCTTTGCATATTGTGGTTTCATCGATAATATGATTTTCAATTTCTCTGCTCGTCTTGACGCTTCTTCATATTATCCTCCTCAACATCTAAATCAGCCGACGAGTGAAGGGTTTTCACATCTTCAAGGACAGCAATAGTATATCTCGCATACGGTAATTTCTCGCCTTCTTCTCGAACAACCGCACTCATAAATTTTTCAACCCCCTCATTTTCCAACAAAAACACATCACTACCAACAACGACAGTATTGATGTTTCGATTGCGCTCAAAAACATTCTGCGTTACCCCCACGGCAGTATGCCATACCCCCAAAAACTTTAACGTGATAGTATTCCTCGAAATATACGCAGCATCTTCCGTCCCAACACCCCTAATCTCAACCATTGTAGACTCCATCAAATTGATGGAAGCTACAATACGCTCACTCGAATTGATGGAACAAACCACAACTAATTGATTTGCTCGCAAACCTCGAAATGCTGCTTCTGTACAAGAAGACCTAACTATTGCTGAATTATCTGTAACACTCTGTATTTCACCTACCAGTGTTGGTTTTTCTATACACATACTTTACTCCTTATAGTTTTGTAATTTTTTTTGTCTCTCCTATAATTCACTACAATCTCCCAATCGCCACAATAACCTTGCTCGCCATTTCTTTTGTAAGGAACCGCGGGTCACTCACGTGTGCCGTGCGCTCTATAAACGCACACAACGCCTGCTTCCCCGTATTGCGCGCTCTCTCTCGCCACAACTGCTCTATCATCACGCGCTGGCGCACTGTGCAGCCCCATTGACCATCACCCCCACCGCGCTCTTTTTCTCTTCGTCCTTTGTATCCAAGCTTCTCAAATGCATCCATAATCAACTGAAACTGCGCCACGGTACGCATATCCTTGGCGCTCACGATGCCAGCACTGCTCTGCAACAACTCCCTATACTCCTCATCTCGCAACCCCAGTTGCTTCTTCGCAATGTGCACCACCGCTTTATATCTCGCTCCCAATTCCAACAACACCATCACAGCCCCAACCACGTCATAGCGCGCGTAACCATATATGCCGTCAACACTATCAGAAAGACGTTGGTGACAAAGCTTATTGCATCCACACATGCACCGAATAAAAATCGCAACCACTTTCGCTCAATAAAAAATTCGTAAAATTCAGGAAAAAATATGGCCACCAGCACATACAATGTTACGGATAATCGCTTGTGCCACTTCATGTCCGTTCTCACTACGAATTGCAATTTGTATTCTTTATCACCCATAAATTTAACACCCCTATTTCTGCATCAAAACAATTCCGCTTGACGCCGCTCACGCGCCTCGGTCGCTTTACGCACCTTATCGCGCTTGCACGCCGCGTATAGTGCCGACTCGCTCATCCCATATTCCGCCGCTAACTCACACATCTTTGCTCCAGCCTCCACTCGCTTCGCAAGCTGTGCATCACGTTCCCGATAAAACGCCTCATCTCCTCGCCAGCTGCGCGGTATGTACACTTGCCGCCCTCCCAGGTACTCGCACAATATACCCACTATCACTTCCACTTCTTCTTCCATGTATCCCTTATCCCGAAACACCTCCATGAGTTCTTCTACTAACTGCGGCTTACTCAAGCTTGTAACCCCCTTCATATATGCCACCGGACGCGTCCTAACGCGTGCAGCGCGCTTCTTCTTATCTCCATCGATATATTTAACACGTCATCTTCTTCATGCCTTTACGGCGCGCTATAGAGCATCATCGTTTCCGCGCCTCCGCGCTCCAACTCATACACGCCTCCTACTACTTCCATCCTCCCAAGCCCCACGCCTTTTGCGAAGGTAACTACATCCTTATACCGAACCCCATGCGCCGCGCTCACGATCACCGCGCCGCCTCCAAAAACCTCGCGCACCAACTCTCGCTCAATGCGCCACTGCTTCCCGCGCAGCGCACTTCTTACCCCAAACCGCAACCCGTTCCTCGAATCCCAATACCACTCAACCGCTTCCCCTAAAGACCTGCTCGCTACATCGCTTACACGCATCAACGCTGCTCCAACGCTCATAGGCTCCAGCTGATACCGTTTCATTTCCACCACCGGCACCACTTCGTCCACTACTCGAATACCATACTCATTCCCTAGCTCTTGCAGTATGTCCAGCACCGTCGTCTGTCCCCAGTACCGCGCGTCATCTATCGTGCGCGAAAGCTTCACCGCGCTCGTCTGCGCCTCTAGCAACACCGCTCCACTCTCCGACGCTACGCGCCGTACCACTTCGCCCGTGAATACGACTTCTGCTCCAATCCGCACACTCACTACTGATCCCTCGCGCGCGCCGCCGCCTGCGCCTTCCGTACTCCACACCGTGCACCGCGGCGCCGCCCCAATCTCTACCCGCACCGCGCTCCACTCCTCTAGCCGCACCCCTGCGCTATACACGCTTCCTTGTGGAATCCGAACTCGCATCATATTTCACGACCTCGCACGCACGCACTCGCACACCAACTCTCGACCATTTGCACCGGTATCCCTAACCCACGCGCCAACGTTACCTCAAGATACGCTCCCTCACTTTCAAACCAACCAGAGAGCGCCGCCACCCCATCTGCGTGCTCCATCATCGCCGCGATATCGACCCGCATGCACCCTCGCCAATCCTCCACATCCTTATGGGGAAGTTTACACGGATTCACCGCTCCATACCCAACCTTCAGTAACTTCTCTTCCGCTCGCAAAAAACAATCCTTGTAATCTACTACACCCGTTATCGGGCCCGCTATATATAATGTCACCATCACTATCTCCCTAGCCCGAAAAATTCATGTTCACTAGCTCGTATTCGCCTTCGGCATTCCGCCTATAAAATCGCACATACTCCCGTGTGCTCGCTACACGCATGCTCTCTCCTATAATGTGCATCGCCTTCTGCCACTTCTCATCCTCTATCTTCACCTGACGCAGCCGTTGCATGTTCGCTACGCTCACTTGACCCTTCTCGTTCATTGCAAACGCGCTCTCCACCAACGCCTTCAAATTCCGACTTGCACCTCGCGAATAATCCGTCATGCACTCATGCACCAAACTCCGCGCTACCTCCAACTGCTCCGTAAACGTAATCACGTCCGCTCGCGCTCTCAACACCCGTACGCTCCCATCATAACTCGTCAGACTCACGTTGCCCTTCTTGCCGCCAAGGCGCACATTGTGCTTCGCCGCCGTCTCCTCAACCAACAAATCTATCTCCTCAAGTGTTCTTGCGCGTAACCGCGCCACTTCTTCAGAAACCTCGCTCGCCGCCTTCCACAACTTGCGTACCACCACATCACGCTTCAAATCTATCGCCTTTATGTTCTCGCGCCGTACCAAATTACCTCGCGCATCCTGCAGGTACCCTTTTGGCACTTCCATTTGTTCTTCACTCATCCTTTCTCACTCCTTATATTTACTAAATAATTTCGACACGCATCGTCTATCTTCTGCGCCGCGTCTTCGTCAAACGGAACCTCATCGCACTCGTATAGTAGTTCGCTCTCACCATCATCACTCTTCCGCCAAATTTCAACGCTCGCATAATCCACATCTTCATTTGCAAAATCACATTGTACATACGCGAAATTTACAGTTACGCGAAGTCCGTGGTGCGCTTCTATATACTTCTCTATGCTCGCTGCCAGAGCCACAACCTTACCATTCAATGCAAAATCATCTTGCAAACGCACAAGGCTATTGTGAACCTCATCATCCATACCTTCTTTACCTTGCTCCAGTATCTCTCCTAAATTACTCATCCTTTCTTTCTCCTTATATTTACTAAATAATTTCGACACGCATCGTCTATCTTCTGCGCCGCGTCTTCGTCAAACGGAGCCTCCTCGCACTCGTATAGTAGTTCGCTCTCACCATCATCACTCTTCCGCCAAATTTCAACGCTCGCATAATCCACATCTTCACGTGCAAAATCGCATTGTACATACGCGAAATTTACAGTTACGCGAAGTCCGTGTTTGTTTTTTATATGCTCCGCCATCTGCGCTGCTAGAACACGAATGTCTTCCTTGTAGTAGCGCACATTTTCTAATTCTGCAAGTCCACACCGTAGCGTACTATCTATATGGCTCTTACCCCGCTTCAGTATCTCTCCTAAATCACTCATTTTTCTTTCCTCCTCACATCACTATTTTCTTTGCATTCTTCGCGTGCTCTTCGGCTACTTCAGCATAGCCCCACGCTCGCCGCATCTGCTCATTCTTCTGATGCACATTCCGCCTATCATCGAGCCCATCAAACAACGCGCGCTTCAATTTCTCTAACGCCAAGCGCAGTTCCTTTACCGGCTCCTCGCTCATATATCCATGCACATTCATTTCATGCCCCCTATAAATTCTTTATTATTCCCGCGTCTATCTTGCTCGCGCCCACTTCGCTCGCAACATTCAACGCCTTCTTACACAAATTATTCAAAGTCAAAGGATACGCTAAACTATACGTCTTCGCATTCACGCTCTGCCTCATCAATACATCTCGCATCGCATCCGCAGCATCACCGCTCGCAACGTCCTCCCACTTCACCCCAGCACGCGAAAACTTCACTCCAAAATATCCTTCAATTTCACCTACGCCGTTAAGCGGACGTAAGTGCGCTATCTCTATTCGCCGTATCACCTCCCGCGCATCGTAGTTGCGCCCCTCATCCAATTGATACCGCATCTCTGGTTGACCAATTATTATTATGCTTAACAGCTTCGTAAACCCATCTTCCATCTCCCAAAACCTCTTCAGGTATTTAAGCGTCTGCACCGCCAAGTCGTGCGCCTCTTCTATCATCAAAACATGCTTCACCCCGCTCCGACTACTGTGCGTTAACACCTTCTCTATCTGCCGCGCCTTCGCTTCTAAACTCTGCTTGTGTTTCACGCTCGGCGCCACATCCTCCAAAATAGCTTCGCATATCCCCGCAGAGGTAAGCTTCCGCTTGTCCACCGTCTTCGGTTGTATCACTACCACCGGCGCTCCCTTCTTTGCTAGCCGCGCCAACAATGACCGCCGTAACGTGCTCTTCCCGCTCCCGCTCTCGCCAACAACAGCCAAAAACCCGCCGTGTAACGCTACCTGATACATGCTCTGCTCCACATACCGATGCTCCTTCGACAAGTACACATCACTCTCATCTCGCACATCATCCACAAACGGATCGCGCGCAAACCCAAACTTTTCTCGCGCTGTCACACTTAGCATCTCTGCCTCCTCTTTTATTTCTTGCGCTACTATCGCGCTTTTCTTTTCTTCTTTTATTCCTTCCCAGAGCGCAACATACTCTCCGCTCTCCATATCTTCAAAACACACACGCGCTCGCTCTATCACTTCTTCGCGGCTCATGTTCTGCGGTACCGTCCCGTGATTCAAAAAACGGCTTAACGTACTACGCGCCACTCCCACAATCCGCGCCAATTCCGATATCGGTAACCCACGCTTTACCATCACCATTTTTACTGCTAACATTTTCTCCTCCTACACTACCTTCAGCATATGCGCACCATAATCAACTTCCAGTGCTTCTATTCTTTCTTCTTCTTCGCAGACTTCCTCTGCGCTCATCCCCTGCGGGTACTTGCGGCTAAGCACGTCATACACCGCATCGTGCCACCATTGCGGGTACCGCTCCTTAAACATCCGCACCACCGCTACGACACTCTGCTTTTCTTCTTCAGCACTGTACGTGCCATCTACCGTGATTTCTTCCCCGACCGCATGCACCATCCGTCCTCCATCGTCACCCGCAAAAATACTCCGACTTCTCATTCCTCTCACATCGACCTCCTCAAGTCTCTTCCGCGCATCCTCAACATCCCCATCAGGTACCGCCTTATACTCTTCGCCTATTACTGCCGCGTCATGAGCAAAACCTGCCGCATCATACACTACCGGTTTCACCTCCGCACTTACCACGCTCCCGTCCAACTGCGCTACGCGCACTTGCACCAACTCCTCGTCCATTATCAGCGGCATCACTTCTACGTACCCATCTCTGTACACCCCGGGCACTCCCCGCACATCATACACCCTGCGCACCTTCTGCCTCGGGTGCTTATAACTTATCGTCAAGTCGCCGCCAACTTTGCGTCTCACGCTCTCGTGCGTCAATAACGATCGACACACCCGCATCTCGGGCAACAGGCGCAATTCATCTCCACCAATACCCGACCACAACACCGACCTCACCAACACCTTGTCCCCGCGCCTCAAACTGCTATCAAACTTCGGTAACGTGTTGTTGTTCCATTTCGCGCAAAACCACGCTACGCTTTCATTCAACTCATCAACACTCTTCGCAGGAGACGCGTGCAGCCTGCTCTCAAAATGCGTCTCTATCAACCTATTCGCATTCTCCACTTGCCCCTTCGCCCGCGGGTTGCCAGGCATATGCGTCCTGCTTTCTACTTCCAGCATCCCCAACGCACGCTGCACCGCACGTGATGTATTCGCGCTCCCAGCGTCCCACAACAATACCTTCGGCACACCGTGCATCACGTACCCCCACGAATCCTTCTTGCCCCACGCGTACAACAAAAAATCCCACAAATTCTGCTGGTTCTCGCCCGCCGACTCATAGTACTTGCACACCACGCTCCCGCTGTAATGATCCGTCAACACATACCGCCATAACTTACTCCCTCGCATCCGCGTAACCGTAGATTCAAACTTATTCCTATGTAGCTCGCGCGCGTGCAGCACTTCTTGTTGACCTCCTGGCGTGTAATACAATACACACAAACTCGGATCCACTTCATGCACATGATTCGGGTGCAAACTTCGTAAACGCGTGTGCGCCCGCTCGCGCTTCAAACTTGCTCCGTCAAGATGACGCTTCTTCAAAGCCTTCCGTAACGTGCTATCGCTTACTCCCACATCAAAACCGTTACACTCCACAATACTCCGCGCTGTCCTCACCCCCATGCCACGCACGCCGTTCTTCTTCACGCTTCCTTCCATCAACGCCGCTACTCGCTCTATCACTTCATCATTCGCACGCGTCCGCCCTTTATCTTCGCGCAGTTTACGTCCGCTCACGTACCCTACCTTCGCGAGTTCCCTATAACACTTCCCGCGCGAATAGCCCGTCTCATCCATCATCGCCCACAACACTTCCTGCTTACTCTCGGCCTCATTCATCTTCTCTACCCACTGGTGCAGTATCGCTATTCGCGCGCTCATCTTACTCTTCGTCTTCGCCCTTTATCTTCGCTTCAAACGCTTCATCATCGTACTCGCTTAAATCAGGGTTCACCATCTGCTCCATCGTAAACGGAAATTGCTTGCGTATCGCTTCCCAATCCGTCTCCTTCGTGATTTCTTCCTTGCTCAAATTCACTGGGTGCCACGGCACCGGCACCCGATGCTTCATCCGCTCTACAAACACTTCTATGTTCCGTTGCAACGCCTCCGCGCACCACTGCAAATGCATCGCGCATAGCGGCAGCGCATTCGCTACCCCATCCGTTGCGTCATAATTCCTCGCGCTATATATCCTCTCCAGCTTCTTACATACCGACCACAACTCACCCAGTGCCTTCTCTGCCGCACTCCACGACTCGCTTACTCCCGCGTTCACTTCGTTCGCCCACGTCGCCCAGCCCTCGGGTTTCGTTACCGCTTTCAAACTCCGCGCGTACTCGTTTATCTTCTTATCTTTATCCGCTAACATCTGCTCTTGCGTTTCTTCCCGCTCCTTCTGCTCATTTTTTAGTTTCCTAAGCTCCGCGCGCAACTCTCGTGTGCTCATCTTGTCCACATCATCGAGTTTTAACCCTGCCACCGTCCCACCTTGCTCCAATTCGTCAAGCGTTTCATCGTCCAGCATCGCAAGTGCGTAGATTTTTTCTTTACCCAAATGCGACAGCGCTGTCGCATTTGCTCTATCACTTAACTTTGTAGTCGCTTGCATAATACGTTGCGCTGTTCGTATATCCATGCCGAGTCGCTCAAGCGACTTCAAAAACTCCCCGTGCGGTTCGTGCTCCTTCAAGAGTAACAATCGCTTGCCCAGCTCAAACATCGCACTTGCGCTCTGCGCCATGTAAAACCGCGCCTCATGCTCAACCCGCAACTTCTCGTACGGCAACCCATCTGCGTACGATTCGTGCACCTGCTGCAGCTCAAATGCGCGCCTGCCGCCGTTCTCCCAGTCTCGCTGCAACTTCTCTTCATCTATTCTTTCCTGCTCTTTCGTTAAGCGTCCTACCCGCACGCCGTTTTTCATTACTGCCATACTCATTCTCTCCTGTATATATACTCTTCTTTATTTATGCGACATACCCACGTATCGCTCCGTTTTTTATCTCCCTCCAAAAATCATCCAAAGAAATACACCGTTAGCGCATAAACTACCAACGAAAAACCAAGCGAGATTCCTACGAAAAACTCGCAAACTCTTAATTGTATCTTCTAATACTCTTACATCAGATTTATAAAATGCTGTGTCCATCATTTTTGACTCTTCTATAAATGCCTTCTCTCGCCTTAGTATTTCATTTTCTTTTTTTAGTTCTTGTTCATCCATTACATCCTCCAACATATCGCCGCTCTATTTCATCCATGCGTGCTCTCCCAGCTTCTAAATCACGCATCACCGCAAATGCCATCCGACTTACCTTCGCCGTTACGCGCCACACGCCCTCTCGCTCCGCATCCGCTTCCACCCAGCCTCCATGCACCAAATTCGCTACATCCCGCGTTACCTTATCCCGCGCAATTCTCAAATTATCCGCTACTTCTCCCGCGCGCGCACCATTTATGCCCGATTGCAGCAACACATCGAACACACGAAGCACCCGCTGTTGTGATGCGCTTATGTACTTCTCGCTCATCTCAACAATACCCATAATGTGTACACAATACTCGTAACTGTCGCCATCATCCCAGCTAATAATAGTACCCACACAATCGCCATCCGCCTATTCACGCTCTTGTGCCGCTTCATATACATATCCCTATTCTCCCTCCCAATGTTCCTCGATAGCTCTATGTATTCATCGGTTTTTTCTAACGCAGCAAGATGTCTTTGTAGTTCTTCTTTGCTCATCGCCTTCAATCCAGCTCGCCCCATCTTTCTTACGGCAACTTCTTCTACCATCCTCATACCTCCATTTCTTTTATAATTACTGCTATGGAATTCCTGCTTCTTTTTGCTTCTGCCCTTGTCGGTGGTATTGCTGGTGCAGTAACGACATACTTTCTTGGCAGAAGACACACCTTCATAGATGCTCGAACTTTATGGATGAGTGAATCTATCAAAGCTATCATCTTATATCTGCGCGCCCATGACCAAGACCGTACATCACAAGCAATCGCTGCTGATGCAATCATTAAATCATCGTTTACCGATAAAACAGTACCCCACAGAGATGTTTTGAACATAGCGTTTGAACTTGCGGGATATATCAAATCATTTCCCGATATGAGAGAACATGGTAGATTCGAACGAGCATTTACTAATGCTATGAAAAAAGAACTCTTCGTCATATTTAGAATGCTCCAAAAATCCCCAAGAACCATAAAACGCTGGCTAAAAACATACAACCTAGACATGCGCATACGAGAATTACGTGCTTCTGCAACTGCTTCTCTTCACGCATAATCTGATTTTTCAAAAATTCTTCCCAACGCATTTCCGTTCTTCCAACTGCATGCTTCTTAAAAACTTCATGCTCTCGTTCACGCACATTCTCAATGAATGCTTCTTTTTGCTTGTCAATACAATTCATTCTTTTTCTCTCCCTCTTTAAAACCGAATAACCGCAAGGGTGTACTTGTAACTATGCGTCTCTTGGGAGGGGACACCATCCACCCCCGCGGCTCTTCGGCAAACCACATTCATGGTTTTTTTATCTCCCATCCTCGCGCGGTACACGCATTTTTACATACGCTCGCACTCGCGCTATTTCCTTCACCAACATCTCAACCGCAACCAGCGCGCGCGCGACTTGCTTGCCGCGCCGCTTGTGTTCTTCATCTATACTCTTATTCAGCGTACGCAGCTCTTCTTCTACACGCGCGTTAAACTCCTTTGTCTTATCACTCATTTCCAAAACTCCACCCCTTGTAATACATCAGACGCCCTTGCCGATTGTGGAAGACGGAGCTCAAGGGTCACCCTAAATTCTCCTTGTGTATGCATCGCTATTTTTTCAAGCGTAGGGTTCTGCTTTTTAATGTGCTCTAACACTACTTGCGCATTGCGCTTTTTTTGTTCTTCATTCATGCTCTACCTCTTGCAAGCATATGGGACACACCATCATGCCCCGCGCTTCTTACAGTTCCTTAAAAAACCTCTGTAACCGCCGCGTGGTTAGTTGCATCTCATCGCGTTTGGCGAGACCTCGTAAGCGGGCTTGTAAGTCCGCCATCCGGCGACCTAGTTGTTTGCGGGCTCTTCGTTTATTCGCGCAGCTCCGTTCTATTTTTTCTACTCGCGCCTCAAGTTCTGCAATCTTGGCAAAAAATACGCCCAGGGCTACGAACTCACGCGCACACTGCTCTCCGCGCTTTTTTTCGTTTGCCTCGATTGTATCCATGAGTTCCCAGAGTTCGTTCATTTTTTCCCTGGCGCGCGCTTCAATGGTATTCATGCCATGCCTCCTTAACTTATAAGTGCGTCTTGGTTATTTGCGCCGCTGGCAAAATTTTTATTAAGCCATCTCGCAAGGCGCAAGAGCGTTTCAATGCCCCAATCTCTAAAACAAAAGGGATATTCAGAGACAATCTTTTTCTTACGTAAATGCTCAATTCTTATTTCGCTTAGCGAAAACGCTTTTTTGTAGTCAATTGAGCGCACATTAAATGTGTCTTCGCTTCCTTTTGCACATGCGCCAAGCGCTTCACCGATAAGCTTTAACACCCCTTCGTGCTCAATGCGTATTTTTTCTTTCGCTTCAGCCTCAATCACCTGGCACCGCTGAAGCGCCTCGCGTATTGCGTTGCTACTCGGGCATCTAACCATACTCCGCTCAAGTGCCGCGCGCATTGCTTCTTTGTTTGGGTATTCAACCATAATTTTCTCCTTTTTCAAATCCGAGGGACACCCGGTGCCCCTCGGGTATTCTTTCAAAGTTCCTTAAAAAATCGCTGTACCCAGTTTGTAATTCTCTCTATCGTGTAATTACCCCATCCATTAAACACACAACTAGATACGCATTTACCGTTTTTAAAACACCCCACAAAATATTTGCCCCCCCGCACCTGCGTACGAGTAAACCCAACACGCATTGTGTGGGTTTCTCCCTGCGGGCTGTCTTGCGTATACATGTCCAACCCTTTTTGGATAAGATCTAACGCATGCGCCTCATCCTCACTGAGTATCTTTTGAGCTTCAGGATGCGCTGACCTGCTTGCAAGTATGCCTCGTATTGTCTCGTTTTCTGGATATTCAATCATAATCCTTCTCCTTATTGATTTATAAATTTTACTTTTCGATTGATATAGTTCAGCGGAATTTGCCCGCGGATATACGCAAGCACCAGCTTTGCCATTTCCCCGTTCATTTTTATATTCGGGTTTTGTTTTCTGAATTCAACTATCTCCGCGCGCTCCTCTACACTCAACGCCAATGCCATATGATAATCTGCTAACCGTTCTTTCATTTCTTTTTTCTCCTTAAGAATGACATTTATTGCACTCTGTATTAAGAATGACATTTTCCGCATTTTAAGTCAAGCACTTTTATAAAAAATTTTTATTTTTTTTCTCGGGATTTTGCAATAATAAAAGATGTGGGTTTTTGGGATAATGTAGAAATACTTTTAAAGAAGCGTGGCAGGCTTTCATATGGCTGGAAGAAAGAACTTGCCAATAAGGCTTCCATGACATACAGAACTCTTGTGCACCAATATGAAAATAAATCTGATCCAAAGGCGAGAGATGCCGTAAAAATAGCCCGAGTGCTAGGTACTACCGTAGAGGCGTTACTTTCAGAGAATACGCAAGAAGCGCATATGCCCACGGGGGCACACCACACAAAACCATCAGTAGTAAAGGGGGGAGGTAAGCAAGATTCCGCTCACCCCGGACTTGTCGTTGTAGAACCCGACCCAACGTACGACCCGCGCAAACACGTTAAAGTACCAGAGCATTACTACACCGATGGGAGCGTACAAGCTGTCGTGCGCTTCATGGGTGAACTTTCGAAATCAACTCGCATGTCGCTATCGATTATGAGCGAGGCACTTGCAAACACACAGCCGACGGTTGCAAGTCGCATAGCTCACAGTGCAAGCGATAACGCAGAAAATGCGCGTATTGTACATCCGCGCGTTGACGTTACCGAGGAAACAAGCCGTGCATAAAAATGCGCGATATTTTTCGCGACCTCGAAAAATAGACACTGAACTAAGTTTGAAGGCATAAGCAAGAGGGGCATTTTCATATGAGAAAAAAGTCAATTATGAAAATTATCAGTATTTATTGGCGCTGCATGGTTATAATCATGGATATATTTTACAATGCATTGCTTATTTGTAATATCACGGCAATAAAAAGTAATAATTTACCATAATTCATATGTAAATTTATTAGGAGATACAGGAGTTTGTAATGAGAAAAAAATTAATGCTTTTTATTCTAATTTTCGCCACATCATATATGATATTTGCGCATCCAGGCAGACTTGCGAAAGATGGATGTCATAACGACAGAAAAACCGGCGAGCGGCATTGTCATGGGGGAAGTGCTTCCAACATGGAAGAAAAAAATAGCTTGCAATATGAAAGGCGCCATTATGGCGGGTGGATAGATGCAGATGGCGATGGGCAGAATACTCGTCAAGAGGTGCTTATTGAGGAAAATATTGGCGTACTTGTTTTTTCAAGCGATGGCACAAAAGTGCTCTCTGGCGAATGGCATGATCCTTACACCGGTCAAATATTTACCAATCCAAGCGATCTTGATATTGACCACTTTGTTCCACTCAAGGAGGCGCACATATCAGGCGCGGCGCAATGGAGTAGGGCTCTGAAAAAAAAATACGCTAATTATTTAGATGACCCACGACACCTTATCGCGGTCAGTAAATCGGCAAATCGCAGTAAGGGTTCGAGAGATCCTTCATCATATTTACCGCCAAATAAAAAATATGTTTGCACATATCTTGCTACATGGGTTGCAATAAAACAAAAATGGCAGCTTGAAATAGATGCAAGGGAGGCTCGTTCGATTGTGGAGACACGCAAAAGCCATCACTGTGAATGATTATCTTTGCACGCAGAAACAATCGAGGCATTATTCATATTCTTTCGCATGAAAGGTCTATATGGTATACATTTTCTAGCACAAAACACACATACTCAAGCGTCTCTTCTGTGCTCGTAATGCCCATCATCTTGGCATGTCTTACTATCATTTGTATGATTAAATCTCGTTCTAGCTCTGTCATACAACGTTATACCGTAGGGGCTGTATTTTGCTTGAGGCACCATCGGGTAAGTGGGGTTAAGACGTTTTGCCATCATAAGAAATGCATAAAAACTGCGCTCCATTTTCGATGAATAAAATGTAATAAAAATATCTAAAAAAGTACTTGTAATTTTTTTCAAAAAGGCGCATCATGAACATGCGCCGCGCGTGTGGCGCGCATTTAAATAACCTAAGGAGTTTTGCTTATGAGTAACATTTGGGGTAAAAAGGAATGTGTTTTGGAATTTTTAGCAAACAAGACATTTTCTGTGCCGCAGTTTCAGCGAGAGTACGCATGGGGTGAAGAGCAATGCGGTAAATTGCTAGATGACCTTATTCGTTTCGGTAAAGACGCAAGTCCAAGGGACGAGTACTTTTTGGGTGCCGCCACGTTTTACAACAAGGGATCGTCTTTTGATGAACTTGAAATTATTGACGGACAGCAGCGTGTCATAACGCTTACCCTATTGCTTAAAGTTTTATACGCGAAGTTGGAAACGTTGCGAGAAGGGGCAGACGAACACACACTTCTGTGTTGCGATGGGCTACAAAGCACGATAAACGAATCCGTATGGCGATGCGACCCAATGACAAAAAAACCGTGTTATAACGAGCCAAAAATTGTGATAAACGGAGGCAGCAAAGTT
>JANSTP010000017.1:0-45316 GCA_025330745.1 Cladonema radiatum
CCCCTTCCTCGATCCAGCAGAAAAACATAACCCACTGAAATGGTTGTATTTTGGCGGCGGAGTCGATGATATACTCTCCAGTTACAAGAGAACTTACTTTTTTAGTGTGGGTATTCGCATTAAAGACGAATTTATCTACGACACGGTGAGGTTGGTGCCCGTTGCAAGTAGCGTGGTAAATGTGGCTAAGTAGCAAGCTCCGAACTCAAGGTGCGACTCGCGTGCATAAGGTAACGTCGTTCCAAGGCATCCTTTGTTGCCCCTGCTGTTTCATTAAATAATGGATATAGTGCCTTAGATAATTTACAATCTCCAATGGCAATAGCCTCACAGTGCAAAACACACCACGCACAATGTTATTATTTACTCGGGTAGCGGAATACGAAGTCGTCTTCGTGCATTCCCTCCTGCCGGGCAATGCGCGCGAGTACTTGATCACGCGTGGGTGCGTTTTCGTTCGCTCCAAGTGACTCAACAATAAATGAAGCTACGCCATGTGCAAAAGTCGCGCAGGCGCGGCTGTCCCATGCGTGTGCAAGGCCACATATAAAACCACCCACAAAGGCATCTCCTGCGCCGGTAGTGTCCACCGCATGAGCTATGGGCGTTGCATTCACATGGTCTCGCCACTGCTTTGCGTGCACGTAGGAGCCCCGTTCCCCCAGCGTTATCACCACATTTTTAGCACCCGCGTCTACAAAAAATGCGGCAATGTCGACTTCATCTTCAAGGTCGCTTATCGTGCACGCCTCTTCGTAACTCGGCATAAAATAGTCCGTATAGGGTAGAATGGGTATTATAAGTTCCTGCCAATTTTCCGCGGGGCTCCAACATGTGTCTACTACGGTTGTGCACGCGTGCTCTTGCGCCTGCTTCAAAAGTGAGGCTAGCGGCGCGCCATCCAACTGTGGCATTATAAGCGTTGAACCTATGTGGAGAATGTCGCAGGAGAAAATGTGTGCGGTGTTTAAGTCGCTGTATTCTATGGATTGACTGCCGCCGAGATATGCAAGAAAACTGCGTTCTCCACCACTGTCTAATAACACCACCGTACATGAGGTTCCGGTGCTGCTTTTTTTTACTGCGTGTTCTATGTTTACGTTTTTGCGTTGCATGTCCTCTAGGACAAATTTTCCAAAAATGTCCGTACCAACCACGCCTATGAGAGACGCATTTTCTCCTAGTTTTGCAAGAATGACCGCTGTATTAAGTGCGCAGCCACCCGTAGCAAGGGTGTAGTTTTCAATGGACATGAGCGTCCCTTTAGGTGGAAATGAATCCACAGGCTTAATGAGAATATCCGAAATCATCATTCCCACGGAAACTATTTTTTGCATGATGCTTATGCCTTGCCTGAACTCATGAACATGTCCATGTGTTCCATAGTTTTTTCATAAACAGCCTGTACCACGGTTTTTTGCATTTCTACAAAGCAGGTTTCTTGATATACCTCAAACTTGGGAATTGCTTGCATGCGTTGTGTTGCTAGGCCGTAGTTTGCCGTTGCTATGTTAATTTTACTTACCCCATGCGCTATACATTTTCTAAAACCTGCCTCGTCTATGCCAGACCCTCCATGTAAGACTATAGGCCTTTGTACGCGTGCGCGAATATCCGCTAGTAGATCAAATTGTATGTTAGGCTCTCCCTTATAAGGGCCGTGGACGTTGCCAATGGAAACGGCGAGTATATCTGGGTCTACTGCTTCACAAAAACGTTGTGCTTCTTCAGGTACGGTGAAAAAGTTACTATTGCTCATTCCACCTTCATCGTTTAAACAGCCTATTTCCGCCTCTAGGCTTACGCCTTTGCTGCGTGCGTACTGCGCAACGCGTACGCTACGTTCTATATTTTCCCCAAGAGGGTACGTCGAGGCATCTATCATGACGGACGTAAACCCTAGTGCTATTGCATCTTGTATGTATTCAAACGTTTCTCCATGGTCGAGGTGTACTGCAACAGGCACAGACGCCTTTTTAGCAGCAGCAATAAGGGAAGTCCCTAGTATCGCAAGAGGCGCGATAGGTTCGCGCACTTGCGCCATTTGTAAAATAAGAGGTGACCGTTTTTCTTCGGCTGCCTTTAGTATGCCTTGTAACGCGTCTGTGTTGAGCACATTATAAGCTCCAACACCATAGCCTGCACTATGTGCTGCATACAAAATTTCCTTCATGGTAACGAGTGGCATATATTCTCCGGATTTAAAAATTATAAACTGATTGATAATGCATAAAGCTAACTGTATTATATCACAGAATTTTTTCAGGCTCTTTCTGTTGCACTTGCTTATTGAATCCACCATTCACCTTGAATTCACACATACTCATAACACACTATACTAAAAAATAGGGGGGTGCTTATGACATATGCAGAAGCGGAAACTTTGTTAAAAGTACCAAAATATATATACAGCAATAATAGTAGAAAAAATGTAATACAAATAAATCAAGCCCATTTTTCTAAGGCGCGGTATGTGTTACGTTCTGAAGAAGTTCCAGATGTAGAGTTTCTATGGCAGTTGCATCAAAGTGAAAAAACGAGAATAAAAATAACGCTTCACATACAAGAGAAAGCAGGTACTTTTTGTCTCATACGCGTTGATTACAATGGCAATCACAAAAATCCTGAACGAATTTCTCAATTCGTTCCAACGGTATTTCATAAGTACACCGGCGCCTTATTAGATGAGCCGCATGTTCATTATCATGTGGAAGGCTACAAAACAGCAGCCTGGGCATTGCCTCTATCAGTTGTCAATGAACTGCCAGTAAAAGAAATTACTGAAGAAAACCTCAACGATACCTTGAGCACCAGCATTACAAGTTTTGCTCAGGCTGCAAATATACAAACAAACATAGAAATACAGGCGGTATTATCATGAATTGGCTAGAAGAAAACATAGATGAATACTACATGTGGCTGAAAGAAAACACCTCTACTTATATGGATACACATACAGGTTGGAGTGTTATAAAAACCCCGTTTATTGGATTGTTTAACGACGGAATCGAGATATACGTCAAACAAGAGGGAAATACCATCCACTTATCGGATGACAGCATGACCATATCAAATCTTGAGCTTATGGGGACATCCATAACACGCTCTGAAAAGCGCAAACAATTGCTAGAACTTATAACAAACAGTTATGGTATTACCCTCGACGACAATGAGTTGAAAACTACGGCTACCAGAAAAGACTTCCCTCAAAAAAAGCACAATATGATGTGTGTTATATCGGAAATATCCGACATGTGGGTTACGGCAAAGCATACGGTAAAGTCCTTGTTTCAAGAAGATGTACGCACTTACTTGAATGAGCAAGAGATTATTTATACCCCACATTTCATTGCAAAGGGAAGTACCTCACTTGAATTCACCTTTGACTTCCAAATAGCGGGGAAAGAACAAGAAATAGTCATCAAGGCATTTAACACGCTTACTAAAATGAATGTCCCTAATTTTCTCTTTACATGGAACGACATTCAAAAAACACGCAAAGCAATAACGAACAAAGACATTACGGGACTGGCAATTATTAACGATGAAGAGAAAGACATTGACAAACAATACATTGAAGCATTGGAGAGCAAAAACACACCCCACATTCTGTGGAGTGAACGCCACAAGCGTGAAAACACTGAAAAACTAAAAGCCGCATAAACCACACCCGCACCTACGCCCGCCCCATATCCGTATAAGCGGGGGGACGCTCGTCCCATGTCTGCGAGTATCATATTACGCACCACCCCCGCGTAGAAGCGCACAGCGCGGAGCAACCCGTGCGGGAGGAGCCCGCACCTAAAGGCACCCTGTGCGCCCTCCGCCAGGAGAAACCACACCCGCGCGCAAGCCCCGCACCTACCAGCACCCCCGCTCTCCCTTACAGCCCTGCGCGCAGCAGAACGCACAAAACCCCACTCACCCCTCGTCAGTGGGGCATATGGAAAACTCATATTCAAAAGGCTCAAAGCGCACCTGGTGCTGCGGCTCCATCAATGGACCGCAACTCGCGCTGCCTAAGCCCGTAACGGCGCAGTCTATGCTCAGGCTTATATAATCGTCCTTGCGCAACTCGTTGGCATGGCGCGCCTTCGTAATAGTATTAACCGAATAATAAGACGCGCTTACAAAAAGCGGCGTTTTGTTTGTAACCGCCAAGCCACCTCCACGCGCGTTGCATAAAGAGAACGAGCGCACCTCGCTTAAACACGCGCTCTCCTGCGGGTAGACGTATGGAACAAACAGCTCTTCTACACGCGCGTCATACCTGCCTATGAGGTTTGAACACCTGCTGTCCACGTAGGACTCTAATGGTCCTCTGCCATACCAACGCATACATTCAAGCGCAGGGTCAACCCCCATGCTAAGCCCAATCTTCGGCAACATGTGATCAAAAGACCCATAGGGCACACCCGATACCCTGAGCGTAACGCATCCGTCTTTGCTCACTTGGTAGCGATAGGCGCATTCAAACCCAAAGTCAAAGGAAGGCGGCGCTACTATGCTGCGCACTTCTACCACAATGTGATCAGAACATTCAGAAATAGCAACGGACTTACTATGCTCTTGAGAAACCATGAGATTGTATTTCTTCCATATCTCTTCATAGACTTTTTCGTGATTGTCAATAACGGCGCGAACAATGCTCATGCGCGGTGGCTGCACAAGGTAGTTTTTACCCCCGCGCACAATGGACAACAACTCGCCGGAAATACAGTCAAAACACACAGAAACTTCACCGCATGCCACCGTATAACGCGCATGCGTACGAGTGGTCTTCAACCCCTCTGTGACACCGGCGCTTGCAGGCCTCGGTCGCCGCGCGGACTCCTTAGCCCCCTGCAGCAAAAACTGCACGCGCGCAATTTCATGGCCTACCTCGCAATACGCCGTCTGCTGCGCCCACTCTACGTAAAAATTGATGAAGTACTCACGCTCATCGCAAAAAACAACGCTGCTAAGATCCACGGAGAATGTTCGTGTTTCCCGTGGCGGAATAACCGGACACACGACGGGCGCGCGAAAAATCTCCTCACCATTTTCAAGCACAACAGCAAACACACGACAATGAGCGGTGTCGCTGAAGTAGTAGTTATTGTACATCTCGTACACCCCACCTCCCACGCTTGCAATTTTCACCGGCGCTATGACCTGCTTGTATTCAACAAGACCGGGACTCGGCCTCTGGTCGGGGAAAACCAATCCATCTATGCAAAAATTTCCGTTATGCGGAACATCGGAAAAATCACCCCCGTACTTGTAATACATCCTCCCCTCATCATCATACGCTTCAATGCCGTGGTCGCACCACTCCCAGACAAAGTGCCCCTGTATTTCCTTGTATTTTTCAAACACCTGCTGGTACTCCAAGAGCCCGCCCGGCCCGTTGCCCATGGCGTGCGCATACTCACACATAATCCGCGGCTTACCCCGAGACTTCTGCATAAGTGCATCAAGCGCATGCACGCTTGTGTACATGGTACTTATCACGTCCACCACCTCTGCATTTCTATCCTGCTCATAATGCACAAAACGCGTGGGGTCGGCTTTTTTGCACGCCTCGTATGCCGACTTAATATTGCAACCGTATCCCGACTCGTTGCCCAAAGACCACAGAATAATACACGGGTGGTTACGCTGCGCGCGCACATGGCGCACAATGCGCTCCACAAACACATGCTCCCACGAAGGGTCGTCTGTAACTCTGCTTAAGTCGCCGACAATATCAAAACAATGCGTCTCTAGGTCTGTCTCAGCCACTACGTACATTCCAAGCTCGTCGCACAACTGGTAAAAACGCGGGTCGTTTGGGTAATGCGAGGTGCGCACCGCGTTAATGTTGTGCGCCTTCATCAAGCACAAGTCTCTGCGCATGCGCTCCATACTAACCGTGCGCCCAGTCTTGGGGTCGTGGTCGTGCCTATTGACGCCGTGCATTTCAAAGTATGTATTGTTCAAATACAACACGCCGTCCTTTATGCGCAACTCCCGCAGCCCAATTTTTTGAGGCACACAACTTACAAGCGCACTCTCTTTGTCGTGCAAGCTTATAAAAAGCGTATACAAATACGGCGTCTCAGAAGTCCATAACCTGGGACTTGGAACCGTGAACTGGACCGAACTACTACAAGCCGCAACACTGGCAAGGCTTTCCTCACGCTCACAAACCACCGCCCCCTCGGCATCGCACAACTGGTACGAAACGCGGGTTCCCTCCACACTTGTGGAATTTGCCCACTGCGCATCTACCGTAAGAGATGCGCTCTGCCAATCGTCGCTTACCGCGGTGCGCACTTGAAAATCCTCTAATCGTACCTTCTTGCGTGCGTACACATACACATCTCGGAATATACCGCTCAGCCACCACATGTCTTGGTCTTCTACATACGTAGAGTCCGCCCACTTAGAAACCGTAACCGCTATGGTGTTTTCGCCCCCGTGGAGGTAAGGCGTAATATCAAACTCCGCAGACAGACGCGAGCCCTTACTCATGCCAACATACGCGCCATTGAGGTGTACCGTGTAAACAGTCTCAACCCCATCAAAGCGCAGCAGATACTGCGCGTCTTGCAGTTCTTCAATGACAAAGCTTCGAGCATAGAGCGCCGTGGGGTTATCAAAAGGCACCTCGTCTTTGTACAAGGGAAAAGGCAAACTCTCGTCTGTATAATGCGGCGTCCCATGCCCTTGTAACTCCAGCGAGCAGGGCACAACTACGCTCTGCCATTGATGAGTATCGAGAGCAGCGTACATTTCTTTATCTATGTACCGCGGGTTTTTAAAAAACGCGGCGCGCCATATGCCGTTTAAACTTTGAAAACAATAAGACCTCTCCCGCTCAAAACTCGAAGCCGCATCTTTATCGCAGTACGCAAAAAAATACGCGTGCGGCTCCTGTCTGTTTTCGTGCGTTAGTGTGTGGTTCTCCCAATAATGTTTCATAGATCCTCCGTTTCTTGTAAATCTCCATATCTCGCTAAAAGCAGCACATACACGCTCGCCGTGCAGCTAAACGCGCTGTCCTCAAGCCCCACTCCGCGCTTCGCATCAAAGTTTTCACACATACCGCCGTGCTCTACAAGGCGTAAGAAACGCCGCGCAAGCTCCTGCGCAAGCACGCCCTCTCCGCCGCGCTGCAACCCATCTACAATCAACATAGTGGTCATAGGCCACACGGGCCCACGCCAATACCCCGCATCGCGGTAAAGGCCGCTACTGAGCGCTTCGGTCGCCACCCCCCACTCAGTCAAATACTCCGCAGAACTGAAGCGCTGCACCAAGGGTTTAAATGCGGCGCTGGGCAACAGATCCCCCAGCACAAGGGGCATGCAATTAATAAGCGACGTGCTTTCCACGCGCTCTTCGTTTGCATACAGCCGCGTGTAAAATTCCGCCCCGTCGTACAAGTAGCTCAGCAGCGTGTTCAGTAAGCCCTGCGCCTTCTCGCTCCACACCCGCGCCTCGGCGTTCTTGCCTATACGCCGCGCAATGTCCGCCGCGGCCTCGCAGTTCAAAATAATATAACTCGTGAGGTCGGGGGCAATGACGGGGCACCCTCGCGCAAAAACCGTGGCGTTGTCCCAGCCCGAATCGTTTCCGTGGTTGTAGTACGGAAGCGGCCTTTCCCTCATTCTCCACTGCAACCAATAGTCGTTCATTTTCACCAGCATGTCGTACACGTCCAACAAGCGCTGTTCATGCACAAAATACTCGCTCTGCTGCATCATGTACCGATACGCCCAGCCATGTATGGGCGGTTTCACGCAGGCGTAGGATGCAAAAACATCGTTCACATAATCGGGCAATGCCCCAGAACTGTGCTGGAATTTTTTAAACAACAGGTACTGTTCATACGCCAACTGCGGCTGAGACACGCAGAGCGCCATGGCAACAAAGCAATGATCCCAACTCCACGCGTTGGTCATAGCATGCTTGGACATGTACATGGTTTCATAGGGCAAGATACCCGACGCTTTCACCAAAGACGCCCACAACACATACAAGGCTTCTTTCATGCAGGCGCCCGGCATGCTGGTGTTCTGCTGCACGAGTACTTGCGCAGCACACGCACCCACCCAGCGCTCGTACTCTTCGCGCACGCTTTGCCTTTCGCTTTCAAAAGGCGCGGGGCGCGCGTGCTCAAAATTGCCCTGTTCAAAATTATTACTTTGTTCAAAATTACCCTGTTCAAAATTACACTCGGGCACCACGGCATAGCGCTGCAAAACCGCGTCAAAGTCGCGCGCAGCCCCCACACCATCTGCAGACAGGTCCAAAACGCAGCGCGTCTTTTTAGCGCTCTCCCACACAATGCGTTCCTCTCCCAGCCCCTGCAGAATTTTCAACTGCATTTTCATTTCGCAAGAGTAGCTGTGCAGTTCAAAGAGTTCTTCAGAGAGCTTATTCACGTGGTCGTATTCTGCCAACACGTAGCGTAAGCGCAGCGTGCAATCCGCGCCTTGTACGCGCAGCACATTGGGGCTAGGAATAATAAAGACAAGCCGTGCCTGCCCGTGGTGTAAACACAACTGGTGTGCCTCAAGCACCGCAGTATAACAGAGTGGGTTTTCCCGCGCATCGAGCATTTCTATTTTGCATACACAGCCGCGCCCCTGGTCTCCTCCGTGCACATCTCGTATGTATAAGGCATTGTCTATTTTTGAAATGGCAAAATAACTACCGCGGCGCGAAAACGGCGTTGTGTCAATGTTGAACATAACGGCTATTTTATTCCCGAGAGGGCAATGCCTTCAACAAAGCGTTTTTGGCAAAAAAAGTACACAAGGAGCACGGGCATAATGGTTATGGCGGTTGCTGCAAACAAGCTGCCGTAATTGACAGTGTTTTGTCCCTTGAAAAAATTCAAGGCAACCGCGAGGGGAAACTTTGCCTCAGTGTTTAGCACAAGGTAGGGCCACAAAAAATCTTCCCAGTTCCACAAAAACAAAAATATGCCCAGCGCCGCTATCATGCTCATCGAAAGTGGGATGGCAATGCTGTGGAAAATTTTAAATTCAGATGCGCCCTCCATTCTCGCAGCCTCCAGAAGCTCATCTGGAATGCCTTTCTCCATGTATTGTTTCATCATGAAAATTCCAAATGACGAATAAACATTAGGGAGGACAACCGCTGTGTAGCTGTCGATGAGGTTCATGGCGTTTATCATTTGATACAGCGGAATTACCATAATGAGGTAGGGTACCATCATGGTAACCAAGACCAGGGAGAAAATTACGTTTTTATGCCTGAAGCGAAATTTTGCAAAGACGTACCCGCAGAGCAAGGAAGTGTACAGCGCAATAATTGTCTTAACGCTTGCAAGAAACACCGAGTTACCAAAGTAGCGCATAATATTGAACGTGATAATGGTATCTATGTAGTTTTTAAGCGTCCAGGTCTTGGGCCAAAAGGTGGGCGGCACTCCCATAATTTCCTCCGTGCTTTTAAACGTGGAGGCGAGCAGCCAGAGAAAGGGCATGCACATTACAAGCGCACCACAGGCAATGAGCAGAAACAAGAAAACCTGGTTTCGCTTTTGTGTTGTATTCACGCGCGCTCCTTAGCCTTTGTAAGTGCTGCGTATTGAAAGACGGTAACCGCCATGATGATGGAAAACAAAAACACCGAGAGTGCCGAGGCGTAACCAAAACGGTACTTTGTAAACGCTTCGTGAAAAATGAGGTACGAGAGAACATAGGTTGCATCTCCCGGACCGCCCTTGGTCATGATAAATATTTGCACAAAGGATTGAAAATACGTGATGAGCGATGTTATCACTATAAACACGGTAATGGGCCTGAGCATGGGAATGGTAATGTAAAAGAATTTTGCCCGTGCATGCGCGCCGTCCAAGACCGCGGCTTCGTATAAATACTTCGGAATGTTCAAGTACGCGGCAATGTAAATAATAATGGCATAACCGACATCCTTCCACACCGTCATAGCGAGCACGGCAGGCATGGCAAGCGTTGCATTGCTTAACCACCCCGGGCCTACTATTCCAAAGGCCGCGAGAATAAAATTCAAGAGCCCAATGCGCGGGTGGTATACCCAGGTCCATACAAGGGAGACTGCAACAATGGGCATGATAACGGGCAGAAAATAAAAGCTACGCAGTACGTCTCGCCCCTTTACTATGGAGACTATGCCCACGGCCAAAAGGAGCCCTAAACTCGTGCGCGCTATGACTGCCACCACCGTGAAAAACAGCGTGTTTTGCAGCGACTTCCTAAACAGTGGGGAGCTAAGAATTTTGGCATAATTTTCAAGTCCCACAAAATCCTTTTCCCCAACGAGGGGGTTCCAATTATAGAGGCTCCCGAGAACACTCCATACAAGCGGGATGAAAAAAAATACGAGGTTGAAAAGAAGCAAGCCTCCCATCGCGATTACAATTATGCGTTTTCCTGAATTCAGTGTTCGCATCATTATCGTAAGCGCGTTATAAACCGGCGGCGAATGAAAAACCCCTTACTCAAACAAAGACTCCATAGCCCGAAGGCGTGTTACGTCAATCCCATCGCTTTCTTGATAGGCATTATGCATAACCTCCCCTTCTCCGTCATCATTTAACGTATTTTCCAACATGGCTTTGTACACTTGCTCTAATGCGCGTGGGGGTACACTCAAGTTTGACGCATTATTTTCAAACGTAGTTTGCACTGCGTGTCCCGCGCTAAAGGGTTCATAGGTAATATCAATCTCGGTGTTGTTGGGCATTCCCGAATTTCCCCGCACAATTGCGGTAATGGTATCCTCGTCTGTGAGCATAAACCGCACAAAGTCGTTGAGCACGGCATATCGTTCATCTGAGACATTCTTATTTATGCCAAACGACAACTCCGCAGAGTGGTGTGTGAGCTCGCCAGGAACGGGAAATGCCTTCATTCGTTTTTTTACCTCATCAGGTGCCCAAAATTCCATCCACGGCTCACCATACACATAGGCTGCCGAGCCTTCGTATAAGGAAGTTTCAGGAGAACCTCTGCCAAAACTCAAGTAATCCGCCCACCCCTCGTTCTCCCATTGCTTCACAGTTTCCAGTGCTGTTTTGGAAAACACGACCCCATTCTCGTTCGTAAGCCTCTCTCCATTTTGATACGCGAGGTCCCATAAAATATGAAACGCGTAATCAAAGCCTATGGTGCCTTTGGCTGCATCGGTGTATTTTTTTGCACGCGTTGCAAGCGCGTCCCACGTCTTCGGGTAGTCTTCCCAGTCTGCAACGATGTCGGTATTAACGTAGAGAACTTTACTCACAAATACCGTAGGGATGAAAACCGGAAGAAATTCCGAATCAAGGTATAGGTCTGTTATTATAAAATTACGCAGTACATCTTGGCTTAAGGAAAGCGCGCGTGCAATGGGCACTAAAATTTCCGCATATGCCACATGAGCTAAAAACAAATCTGGTCCGCGTCCACTGTATACTTCCAAGGGAAGTTTTGTCCAATAATCAGACCACGGCTGTTGCTCTATGGTATAATTAAAAACCTCTCCCATGCCCTCCTTGTAGCGTTTGTAATTTTCAAACATATCGAAATAAAATCCATACTCCTGCGCGTTACCCGGTATCCAAACGGTTATTTTCCCCTTATCAACCTTTCCACCGCAGGAGAATACATATGTTACTAACAAAACATATAATAATTTTTTCATTATAGTCTCCTGTAAATTTATGATACATCAAATATTTTAAGTATATTATATGAATTCAATCAGTTAGCTAATTGCTACGCGCAATGAGAAAACGTGAGCTCTTACTTAAAATAATGTTCCTCCGTGAATTTTTTCATAAGCCTTTTCTATCAACTTATTTTCAATAAAAGATATGAAAGAGTAAGAGTACTAGAAACGTAATTTTTGCAATTTTCATCTTCTCCAATAAATCTGCTTTTAACACGAAGTAATATCACGATAGGCTATAATTTAGAGCATGTTGAAATCTCCTAATACTTCATCAAGTTTGCGTTTTGCAAGTACCCGAAGCATTGTACCTCATGCTGGAGCATTGCACAAGGGTGAAGATCGTTCATTTATGAATGCTGTATTTGAGGGGCTTGCTCCAGACGGAGGGCTCTATTACCCCACGCGCGAGGCCGACCTTTCTGTCGTGCTTGAGCAAACACGTCATGAGATAGACTTTGCAGCCTTTGCCGGGGCATGTACGCACACGCTTTTTGGGGATGAGTTTTCTTTTACAGAAGCTATGAGCTTATGTAAGCGCGCCTTTACCTTCGCGCCTTGCCTTAGTGACTTAGACGAACAATTATGCTTACTGCAGTTATTCCACGGCCCTTCCTGTGCGTTTAAAGACTTTGGTGCGGCCTACCTCGCCGCGCTTATTGAGCACAGGGCGGCGCGCGTGAACAAGCCCATAACCGTACTTACAGCCACTAGTGGGGACACAGGCAGTGCGGTTGCTCAGGCTTTTTTTAAAAAGGAAAGAGTGCGTGTGGTTATTTTGTACCCCTCGGGGCGTGTTAGCCCCCTGCAAGAAAAACAGCTTACCGGACTTGGGGAAAACGTAACGGCTTTAGAGGTGCGTGGTAGTTTTGACGATTGCCAGCGTATGGTGAAGGAGGCCTTTGCCGATGTGTCTTTGCGTGAAAACTTACAGCTTACTTCAGCAAATAGTATTAACATAGGTAGGCTTATTCCCCAGGCTTTTTATTATCTGTATGCATGGCAGCAACTACGCCGCAAAGATGAAAATGCGAGAGTGCTTTTTTGTGTGCCTAGCGGCAATTTTGGCAACTTGACGGCAGGGCTTTTGGCATGGCGCTGGGGCATGAGGGTGAGTCATTTTGTAGCAGCCACAAACGCAAATGCGACGGTTCCGCAGTATTTGCATAGCGGCGTATATCAACCGAGAAAGTCTGTGCAAACACTTGCTAATGCTATGGACGTAGGCGAACCGAGTAATTTTGAGAGAATGAAAACCATGTTTGAATTATTAAACATGCCTATGCATACTGTGCTTTATGGGACATGGGCGAGTGATGCGGATATATCCCAAACCATGCGCCGCGTATATGATGAGCAAGGGGTATTGCTATGCCCGCATACGGCGGCAGGTGTGCACGGGGCACGTACGGTATTGAGGCAAACGAACTGCTCGTATGAGCGCGCGATTGTTCTTGCCACCGCCCATGCCGGAAAATTTTCTGAAGTTGTAGAACCAATATGTGAGGTTTCGCCGCACATACCAGAACGCCTTGGTGTGTTTTTAAAAAAAGAAAAACGCGCTACAGCTATTGAACCTACCAGTACTGCCTTAGCACAAATATTGCGTTAAGGTAGGTTTTGCGTACGCCGTATCGTTTCGAGTGCGGTTGTTTCTCTGTTTGTTTCTTTGGCAGAGAAATCTTGACTGTGAGAGGTACAGAGCACATGCTACTTTTAGTGTGAGCGCACAACACGTAGCAACTTGTGCAAAAGCACTATAGGCACTTTGTGCACTTTTTTACAGAAGAATACTTAGCGCGCAGCACTTGATTCTCCTACATCTATTTTAAACTTACGTATCTTCCGTACTAAAGAAGGGGCTGTTGAAAAATGATTTCAGAGAACCACAAGTCAAGGGTTGAGTAAATGAACCCAAAGAACCATGGTGCATAAAACCAAAAAGTAAATTTCAATGAAACTAAGTTTCTGTTTTATAAATAGAAAATCGAAATAGATTGTTCATTCATTGGTGTGATTTCTACCATGTAAGGCATTCATTTACTCTTTGCGCATTTTTCAACAGCCTCAAACATGTATGCTTTGTGAATTTAATTGTTCTATGTAGCAGAAGACCCTGAGAAGGTGAAAATAAATTGAGGCACTTCCTAGTACTATTGCTCAGTTGTTCTTTTACATAATGGATTTCGTGTTTTTGTCCTTCATTTACAATTTTTATTTAGACATTTGTATAATTTTTTTTTGGTGTTTTGTATTTTTTATATATTTTTTCATTTTTATATTGCGCTATAATAACATTATATGCTATTGTTGTTAATGTATATGAGTCAAATAGCTAATTAAAGAATTTGAGTGTAAAGTAGTATGGAGGTTTTTATGGATATTACAAGAATGCGTACCGATGCGGTGCGCGTTATGAATGGAGTTGTGCCCTTAAAGTGGAGTAAGGTGCAGCTAGAGCAGAGTGCCTACCCTGTGTGTAGTGTAGTGGTAGAGGATGAATCTTTGAGTGATGCGCTTGTGATTATGCTGGGCGAAACTTTGTTGTTTACCGGTAGTGTTCGTAAGCGTTCTGCGCGGGGTAAGGGACAATACTTGCTTGAAGCGCATACGGATGCACATAAGGTGAGTATGCGGCTTAAGGCTATGAGTTGGAATAATGCGACTGTGCATAGTATTGTGCAGGACATTGCTACCGCGGTGAATGTGAAGGTGAATATTGCGGGGTTACCTATGGTTTTGCTTAAGCGTTTTAGCGTAGGTAGGGGGGATATGTTGGGGACGGCGTTAACGCAAGTGCTGCGCGCGCTTAAGCCGCATGAACCCCAGGCTATGGAGTGGCTGTGGGATGCGCAGAATGTCTTGCATATTGGAGTAAGTGTGCGTTTGCCTAAAAAGACTGTGCGAGTTGCAAAAGATGAGGTTTTAGATGTCGATGTACATGGCGTGAAGGTATTGCCGACTAAAGTTTTTGCTTACCGAGATGTGGTTGCAGTTGAGACAGACGCTGGGGTACATTTGTATACGGTTGAAAATGCGCAGTATGTGTTTGATCCTTCTCGCGGTTCTAACGTACACATTAGTGGCACGCGCGGAGAGGGGCTTATGGCAAACTTGAGCGTTGATGCGGTGCTTGCGCGTGAGAACAACCCCGGTAGCAGTGCTGCCTTTGGTCCGTCTAAGGCTTTTGTGGGCGTAGGCGGTGCAGGCGTTTTTGCCTCTGGGGCTGGTAGCTTAAAAGGCACGCAGCAAAAATACGTGAGTATGCCTGAGCGCAGGAGTTATACGATTTCTCAGTCATTCATTGATACGGATAAGGATAGAGAGAAGGATAAGAGTAAGCCGCCTAGATCTGAAACCACACGTCCGGGTGATAGGCGACTGGATACGCGTGCAATAGTGGTGCACTATACGGCTGTAGCCGGTGGTTTAGTTAAGGGCATACGAAATTACTTTGACAGGGGAGAGGTAGCGGCTTCTGCGCACTACGCAGTCGACTGGACCGGGAGTATTCTGGAGATTATTCCGCATCATGAAGTTGCCTGGCATTGTGGTGTAGATGTTAATAAGGGTGGAACGTATACGGACTTTGGCAAGGAGTTAATGAAAAATTATGAGAATCCAAATAAGAGTTATGTAAGTCCTAACTATATCACTGTGGGTGTAGAAATGTGCATAGAGTCCAACTGGAATGCTAAGAATAAAGATGGAGTGTTTGCGTATAAAACGCTGGAGGCTACGGCTTATCTTGTAGCAGCTTTACTAAAGGAGTATGGTTTGAGTACTGCATTGAATGGACTCAAAAGCGTGTTGAGTGATAGGCGTGTTAAAGACGATAAGGCAGTTTTGAAGTTGGATGATGTGAAAACATTGAAGGTACTTACTACGCATTTCGGAATTACGGGTAAATTATGTCCGAGGCCATTTTTAAGTGAGTCTAGTACGAGGAATTTTGTGTACAACGAGAAATGGTCCGAGTTTGTTACTATGGTTGTTGAATATTGTAGGCAAGATGTAACACTTTAGTGCTGTGTAATATGCGTTTTCGTGAGGATTGTATGGTGCGTGTTGAAACAGAGCGAGTGCGAATTGTTACTCAACCGGGTGCAATGAGTCGTAGGGGAAATATGTTTGTCTGGGAGTGGGATGTCTTAGTGCGTTGCGTAGGCGAGGAAAATGCGCTGAAGGTTGTCGCTGCTTTTGGAGGAATGCGGATTTACTTTCCACAAAAAGTTGTAAATCAAAAGCGTAAGGAGATGGTTTATAGAATGTACGAGAGTGGTGAAGCGGTTGCACATATAGCAGGTGCTGTTGGTTGGAGCGAAAGCTATATTCGTAGCATTATACGGAGCCAAAAAAAATTAGGCAGTAAATGACGTAGTAATTACACCATCGTGAAAAAACAATAAAGGGTATTGCTATTATTCTCTCTAGCTTCATACAATGTAACGTAAGTTACACAAGGATTGTGTACTACTTTCTATGCGATTTGATGTTATGGTAATGATAAAGGAGTGGATATGCAGTATAAAATTTCCTACAGATATAGATCACCGGCATATGGGCAACGGGTTCGATTTTTAGTTTTACACTATACGGCTGAGGGTTTTGAGGCATCCTTGGCAGCTTTGTGTAAAGATGTAAGTGCTCATTATTTGGTTCCCGACCCTACAGAGCGTACGTATCCTTATGACTATCTTGCCTTATTCAATTTGGTAGATGAGAATAACAGAGCCTGGCATGCAGGCTTTAGCGCATGGGAAAATAGAAAAAATCTTAATGATCAATCTATTGGTGTTGAAATAGTAAACCTCGCTTCGTATGCGAAGGGCAAATTTACTTTTCCGCCGTATAATGACGATCAAATTGATGCGGTGATACAGCTCGCCTCTAATATTCTTGTGCGCTACCCTATGATTACCCCGACACGCGTGGTAGGGCATGCGGATATAGCTCCGAGTAGAAAGACAGACCCCGGCCCAAAGTTTCCGTGGAAGAAGTTATATCTTGCTGGCATAGGTGCGTGGTATGAAGATGATGTCAAGCAGATGTATGAAGCTCAGTATGCTAAATGTTTCCCTAGTATTGAGCGTGTGCAAACGCAACTGAGTGAGTATGGCTATGACATTGCAATAACCGGAAAAGCCGATGAGCAGACAGAGCATGTGGTCCGTGCCTTTCAAATGCATTTTAGGCAGAGTAAATACAACGGCATTATAGACGTAGAAACTGCGGCTATTATAAGTGCCCTGTGCGCAAGATATAAAACCGCCAATCAGTAGCATTGTTTGCTGGAAATTTGTGCTGCATTTTCGCAAGTTTTGTAAAAAACATTCAAGTGTTTGCTTTGTTCTTGAACTTTTCTTAGGAAGTGTCCAGTATATTCGAGCATAATTAACCTTGCATTTATGTAACCGCAACTTAATTGTTAGTTTATTGGAAATAATAGTTAATTTACTATGCATTCATATAGATATATTTGTTCATTTTATAACTTTATGGGGATGGATGCGATGGCGTATAATATTGCGTATAAGTACAGGGCAAAAAATTATGACAAGCGGGTTTCTTTGTTGGTGTTCCACTATACCGGGGCTGCATTTAGGGAATCTTTAGAGATGCTGACTACCAAGCAAAGTATGCATTATTTAGTGCCCGATCCAGAAGATAAGACTTATACTGAGCAGAAACTTTCCGTCTTTAACTTGGTGGATGAAGCAGATAGTGCTTTGCATTTAGAAAAAAGCAGCTGGGAGAACGGCACTATGTTAAATAATCAATCCATAGGTATTGCATTGGTAAATCGATCTTCTTATGCGCACGATATGTTTACTTTTCCCCCGTATGCTGATGAGCAAATTGAAATGCTTATAGAGGTAAGTAAGGACATTCTGGCGCGTTACCCCGGAATAACACCAACGCGTGTAGTAGGACATTCAGATATTACGTATAATAATGCTTATGATCCTGGACCACACTTTCCATGGAAACAGCTTTACGATTGCGGTATTGGTGCGTGGTATGATGAACGCACAAAAGAGCGTTACCACATACAATACGAAAAATCTGGCACACCAGATGTTAAGTACATACAAACTCAGTTACATAAATATGGATATGGAGTGGAAATAACTGGTGTGCCCGATAAGCAGACTACCCATGCGGTACGTGCTTTTCAGATGCATTTTAGACCGAGTAATTTTATGGGCGACATGGATGTGGAAACCGCTGCAATTTTGAGTGCGTTGATTGAAAAATATAAAAACGATGACGCCGAAGAGCGTGTAGGTGGGGGGGCACTTACTGATTTTAAGAGAAAATTTTTCATGATAAACCAACTCTAAGGCGTTATATATAAGGTTATATGGTGCCTTTGGTACTATTGACAAGCCCCCGTATGCGGCATATTTCCGGTTTTGACTGCGTATATTTTTATGCTTATAGAAGGTTATAATAGAAACTAGTAATGTTTGATAAGTATCTTGTGCCGTTTGTTCAAAGGCCTCTGCGCTACGGTGCTCGGCTTTGTGTGCGAATGGGTATATCAGAGACATTTGTTACGCTTATAGGGATAGCAACATCTCTATTGCTTGTGCTCTTTTTGTTTTTACAATGGTATGCGCTGGGACTATGCATGGTTTTGATAAACAGGTTGTGCGATGGACTCGATGGTGCTATTGCGCGCTTAAGGCGTACACAAAGTGCTTCAGGAGGTTTTATCGACATAGTGATAGACTTTGTATTTTATGGTAGCGTTCCGCTTGGTATGACCTTGTCTCATCCCGATGTTTTTGCTGTGCCGTCGGTGATAGTTCTTTTTTTCTACATGCTCTCAGGAGTTATTTTCATGGCCTCTTCGTCTGCAGCAGCAACTTTGGGTATGGATTCGCAGGCCTTTAAAAGTAAGTCATTGTACTATTCTATAAACGTCATTGAGGGTGCAGAGACTATAGCGTTTTCGATACTTTGCTGCATTTTTTTCCAGTGGTATCGTGTATTGGCTTACGCCATGGCAGGGCTCTTGTTCTTAAGTTTGCCGGTTCGTGTGTACGCGCATTTTAGGGTTTTTAGAGCTGAAGAGCGTCGTTTGGTTGAAAGTGTATGTTCTCAGCGAGATGGTGAAACCTAGAGGCTAGTATGCGCATGCTGCTTTACAGAAGCGCGATATTTTATAGAGATATTCATAACACGTGATGCCCTAAATTTTAAGAGTTCATATTATAATAAAGACACGCATAAAAAATTCAAAACCTTGGAGGGTGTCATGAAAATAACAGAAGTGGTAGACGGTGTTCACCGTCTTTCGGCAAACGCGTATAACCTACTTTTTGAAAGCCTGTGGCCTATTGGAGATGAGGGTGTTTCGATGAATTCTTTTGTGGTAAAGGGAGATAAAACTGCGATTATTGACGGAGTGTGTGGCTGGGATGGAGTCCCAGAAACGCTTTTTGAGCAGTTTAAAATAATGAATCTCGACCCGAGAGACATAGACTATGTCATTGTAAACCATATGGAGCCCGACCATTCGGGATGGCTTCTGGATTTTAAAAACAAAATACGGGACGATTTTACCTTGGTAACGCACAAAAAGTCTGTGCCGCTTTTAGAGCGTTTTTACGGACTTACGCACAACAAGATTATCGAAGTTGGCGACGGTTCAACCTTGGATTTAGGAAATGGACGCGTGCTGGCTTTTGCGGAGATTCCCAATGTGCACTGGCCTGAAACTATAGCGACGTTTGACACGCTTTCAGGCACCTTGTTTCCTTGCGATGCTTTTGGCTCTTTTGGTGCCATGGATGATGGTGCTTTGTATGACGACGAATTAAGTGAAGAGAAAATCGATTTTTACGAACGCCAAGCTGTGCGGTATTTTTCTAACATAGTTGGGGCGTTTTGCACACCCGTGAAAAAGGCAATAGAAAAAGCAGGTAAACTCCCTATAAAAGTAATAGCCCCGGGTCATGGCGTTGTCTGGAGGAAAAATCCCGGCAAAATAGTTAAGGACTACCTGCGTTACGCTTCGTATTCGCAAGGCCCATCTCAGGAAAAAATAACTGTATTGTGGGGTTCCATGTACGGAAACACAGAAAAAGTGGTGCAGCCCATTGCGGACGCTATAAAGGCACAAGGTGTAGAAGTTGCCATACATCAGCTACCGGATACGCAGAATTTTTCGTATATTATAAGTGATGTGTGGGAATCGAGTGGTGTTATTATAGCGTGTCCTACGTATGAATATAAAATGTTTCCGGCCATGGCGGCTGCAATAGAGGAGTTGGGCAACAAGAAGGCCTTTAACCGGAAGGCTTTTTATTGCGGCTCTTTTGGGTGGTCCGGCGGTGCGGAAAAGGAACTGCTTGAAATTGTCGAACGCAAGAAAATGAAGTGGGACTTTTTAGAGTCGGTGAGTTTTAAAGGTGCGCCCGATGAAACTGAGATAAAAGCGGTACAAGAGCGAGCTACGGAATTGGTAAACAGCATACGAGAATGGAGGACAGAGGCCGCAACGCAGACGTAAAGTCTTTGTTGTTGCATCTTTATTTGTAATAACACGACAAATAGTACATATCGGCATACTATGCATAAATTAGAGAACACGAATATTGCGAGGACGGAGCGTCTGCTCTCTCCTTGTGAACTAAAAACCTTGCTTCCAAGTACGGAAGAGATAAATGACACTGTATTTGCTGGGCGCAAGGCCATACAGGATATATTGGAAGGCTTTGACAATAGGTTATTGGGCATTGTAGGGCCTTGTTCCATACATGACGAGCAAATAGCCCTAGACTATGCAGGAAAATTCAAAGCCTTGCGGAAAGCGGTGGCAGATAAGATACACCTTGTAATGCGTGTGTACTTTGAAAAACCGCGCACTACCTTGGGTTGGAGAGGCTTACTCATAGACCCCGAAATGAACAACACCAACCGCATACAAGAAGGTCTTAAAATAGGCAGGAGCATATTGCTGAAAATTAATACGCTTGGCGTGCCTTGTGGATCTGAATATTTAGATCCCATAGTGCCAAACTATGTCGATGATGTAGTATGCTGGGCTTCCATTGGTGCGCGTACCATAGAAAGCCAAACGCATCGAGATATGGCAAGCGGGGTGTCGGTGCCCGTGGGTTTTAAAAACAGCACGGATGGCGATTTTACCAATGCGATAAACGCCATGACGTTAAGTGGTAATGCGCGCGGTTTTATAGGTGCGGATGAGAACGGGGCGACCTGCATAGTGCACACAAAGGGCAATGCCTATACGCATCTTATTCTCAGGGGTGGGCATTCGGGGCCAAATTACTTTCCCGACCATGTGGAAAAGGCCTTGGCCATGCTCAAAAAGTCCGGTATGCCGCCGCGCATTATTATAGACTGCAGCCACGGAAATTCGCTGAAAGACCACAGGAACCAAGGCAAGGTTTTTAATTCCATTATGGAGCAGCGCATTGCCGGGCAGAAACATATTTGCGGATTTATGATAGAAAGCAACCTTAAAGAAGGGCGACAAAACATTGTAGATGGACGCAGCAATTTGGAATACGGAAAGTCGGTTACAGATGCATGTATAAGTTTTGAGCAAACGGAAGAGATGATACTGCGTTGGTACGAAAAGCTGTCACAAGATTAAAATCATGAACACTTTTGCGCATTCACAGGGCCAGATTGAGCGCGCGTCTGAAGAAGTGCTCAACCGAGTACGACAGGAGGCGCGAACCGTACGTGAGGGCTCGCGTGCCTTACGAAGCCTTTGTGAGCAAAAACGCAATGCGCTGTTACAAGAAATAGCGGAGCAGCTTGAAGACAAGCAAGGCGAAATATACCGTGCGAATAAGCAGGATATGGAACTCGCGCAACAAAACGGCGAGAGTGAGGCGCTGATAAAGCGTTTGAAGTTTGACAAGGCAAAGTTGCGCGAAGTGTGTACTATGCTAAAGTCCGTTGCTGCGTTGCCCGATAAACTCTACGCGCCCATTGCAAGAAGGGAACTCTCGCCGAACCTTACTTTAACCCAACGCATGGTACCACTTGGTGTTATTGCTATGATATTTGAAGCCCGCCCCGATGCCTTGGTGCAGATAATCAGCCTGTGCATAAAAAGTGCAAACGGCGTTTTACTGAAAGGGGGCAGCGAAGCCAAGCGGACAAACAGCGTGCTTGCCCGCCTCATTCAAGAGGTAAGCGAAAGGTACGCGCCGCGTTTTATGCGGCTTTTGCACACGCGCGAGGAAGTCGCTGCACTCACTGCGCTTCATGAGGATATAGATATTATAATACCGCGTGGTAGCAAGGCGTTTGTCTCGCAGATTATGCAGGCTTCTCGCGTGCCCGTTTTAGGGCATGCAGATGGCGTATGTCATATGTACGTGCACAAGGATGCCGATCTTACCATGACAGAACGGGTGTTGTACGACAGCAAGTTGCAGTACTACGCGGTGTGTAATGCGGTGGAGTGCGTGCTCGTGCATACCAAGTCGGTTATTTTTCTGCCCCAGCTTTTTAAAAGGCTTGCATATTCTGGAGTTCGCATACACGCGGATACTTCTGAGGCTGCGGGGATTTTAAGTGCTGCGGGAGTGGAAAACAGTCCTGCCACCGAAGAGGACTGGGGGAGGGAGTATTTAAACAAGGAGGTAGCCCTTAAGATTGTTGCTGATGAACAGGAGGCGGTTTCTTTTATTAATACGTACGGTTCGGGGCATACGGATGTGGTAATGACGAGGTCGGAAGAAATAGCGCGTTATTTTCAGAAGAACGTGGATTCAGCCTCGGTGTTGTGGAACTGTAGTTCTCGGTTTGCGGATGGGTATCGATATGGGCTTGGCGCGGAAATTGGCATAAGTACCTCTCGTATTCATGCGCGCGGCCCTGTGGGAATAGAAGGGCTTTTTAGTACGCAGTGGGTGCTAGACGGAGCGGGGCACACCGTGGCGCCCTTTGCTTCTGGGGAGCAGGCTTTTACGCACCAAGAGTTGCCTCTTTCTTAAGGAATACGAGAAGGCTTAAAGCGTACGAGTTAAGGAAAATACATGAAAGGAGAGCAGGGCACAACTCTTGCGGAAATACACGCGCGCATAAAAAACGCAAAACGCGTGGTAGTGAAAATAGGCACGAATGCGCTTATGAATGGCGACTTACCAAATGCCGACTTACTCCGTTCCCTTGCGGGGCAAATAGCCGCGCTCATGCAAACGGGGTACGAGGTAATTATAGTGAGTTCGGGCGCAATAGGCTTTGGCTCACAAGCCTTGGGCGAAAGGCCCCCTATACGAGAGGTGGCAATGCGCCAAGCCTGCGCGGCCGTAGGGCAACCCTACCTGCTGGCCTCTTACGAGAGGGCGTTGGGGCAACACGGCATTTTGTGCGCGCAGCTGCTCTTAACCCGCGCCAATTTTACCAATGGACAGAATTTTAACGCGGTAAAAACCTGCCTCACCGCGCTGCTTGCAAAAAACGTGGTGCCGATAATTAACGAAAACGACTGTGTAGCAACGGAAGAAATAGAGACGCGCATATTTGGGGATAACGACCAATTAAGCGCAATGGTAGCGCGTTATTTTGAGGCGGACTTGTTGTTGATTTTGACCGATGTGGATGCCTTTTACGAAAAAAACCCGCACAAGCACCCTGATGCCAAGCCTTTAAAAATAGTGGGTGATATCGATACGTATATACGGAATGCCTCGCATGAGACGGGCAGTAGCGTAGGCACGGGTGGTATGAAGACTAAACTTCTCGCTGCGCGCATAGCCGGGCAAGGCAATTGTATAGTTATTATTGCTAAGGCGGATAAAGAAAATATTCTCCGCGATATTGTGTTGAGGCATCAAGACTACGGAACTTTTTTTCTGCCCAAAGTTGAAAAATAGGAAGAATGTATGAATGACACTGTTACAGTTGTGAATTGAATCCCTTACTCTGTGCTGAATGTAGCAATTGAATCTATCAATATGCTTAGGTTACCTCTCTTAGAGAGGAGGAGGCACCCTCAGGTGCGATGCTATCCCACGGGTGTTGGGGTGTTCTCTTCGTGAGGTTTTTGGTTTCTTGTTGGCACTTCACACCCGTGTAGGGTACGCGGCGAAGGACATGTGCTGTACGTATACAGTCTGTAGCGCATGCATGGTTGTGTTTTTTGTGGTTAATCGATTACAAATAGGCCGTTTTGAATTATGGGCTCTTCTTCACCTGAAGGTAAAATTCCGTATACGTGCATTCCTTCGTAGCCTATGGTGAAATCGAAGTGAAAGGGCGAGGCATTGCAACCCATGGCTATGAGGTCTTCATCGCTTGGTTTGTCATCCGTTACAAAGCCATAGCCGGACGTGTAGGCTGCGCCGAGGGCAAAGTGCACCCCTGCGTTTTCATCGTACAAAATGCTGTTAAATAACAAGCCCGATTGCCATATTCTGGAAGTAGTATCCACAAGCGCAATTTCACCCATATAGCGATTTCGTTCATGCGCGTTAAAAAAATTCTCCAACACTTCATGGTTTGCAGAAGCAGTAAAATTGTGCACTCTGCCATTTTCAAAAGTATATGTTATATCGTGCACTGTCTTTCCAAATATCGTAATGGGTCTTTGCACGCGTACCGTCCCATGTGTATACCGGCAGTCTGGCGAGGTGTAGATTTCTTCTGTGGGCACATTGGCTTGAAAGGTCTTTCCATTTTTTGCAACATGTGTTGCTCGGCTCCATGTGCTGCGCCTATTAAGTGCAACTGTAAGATCTGTACCTTCACCTAAAAAGTGCAGTGTCTTATAAGCCTTGCTTTGCAAGTATGCGCTGCGCTGCGTAAGTTTTTCTTGTTGCTTCTGCCACGCGCTTATGGCACAGGGTTCGTCAAGGCGTAGCGTGTACTTTACCACGTCCCACAATTTACGAATACCTTCTTCAGGTTCAAGTTTTGGGTATACGTTCTTTGCCCAACCTTGTGTGGGAAATGCTGTTACAATCCACGTAAGTGCATCGCTTATTATAGCCTTATGAAAAAACTCGCATTTCTCGCGCTGCATTTTATGCAGCATCGACAATGCCTCGCTAGGGGTCGTGTTGCTTATCGCGGGGTCTAGCGGGCTGCGTATGGAAATTATACAACTTTGTTTTTGGCAACACTCCTTAAGTCGCGCAATGTTGCTTTCAGGCATGTAGGTCAAATACTCTTGGGTACTGTAACGTGCGCGGTAAGCAGTAGAAATCTCGCTTGCAATTCTGTAGTCTACATGTTTTACCCCTTTCTTGTAGGCTTGTTTCGTTAGTGCGTGAATGAGTGGCGCATGTTCGTAGTCTGCAGTTATGAGCACGGTATCATTTTTATCGGCGGCCACCAAAAACAAAATAAGATCGGCATAGGCTATGCATTCGTCTTCATGTATATAATATGGCATGTATGTACCTTACTTTTTATGTAAGTCTGCTATTTTTTGACAGATTGAAACTGTTTCTATGGCTGCCAATGCTGCCGCGTAACCAGCGTTGCCATGTTTTATACCCGCGCGGTTTAGGGCTTGCTCCACCGTGTCAGTAGTAAGTACGCCAAACATAACGGGTATACCAGTCGTAACTGAAAGTTGCGCTATAGACGAAGCCGAATTTCCTGCAACATAGTGGTAGTGATCTGTATCACCCTTTATAACCGCGCCTATACAAATTACGGCATCATAACATTTTGTTTCCCCCACTTTTTTTGCCGTTACGGCAAGTTCAAGCGCACCGGGCACCCACGCCACCAAGGGATCACTTCCCCCATGTGCTAAAATTGCATCTTGCGCACCTTTTACCAAGCGTTCGGTTATCAAGCTATTAAAACGTGCTGCAATAATTGCAAAATTTTTCCCCGTGGCAGACAACATGCCTGAAATTTCATTCATTTTCTACGCTCCCGCTGCGCGCTTGTAGCACACAGTCTCTTCAATATTACAAAAAATTATATCATGAGTGCTCTAAGTAGTCTACCAATTCTCTGATGTGTATCATAGGCATTGCGTGTTGTTCTGCAAACATACTCAGCTCATGCATGTTTGCAGAGCATCCCTCATCATTAAGTATTTCACAAATGACAGCAGATTTTCCACGCTTTGCAAGTCGAACTAAATCCACGGCCGCTTCTGTATGCCCGCGACGCTTTAAGACACCGCCTTCCTGCGCAATTATGGGAAATATATGCCCTGGGCGCGCGAAGTCACTCGGAGACGTGGCGGGGTTTTCAATCGCAGCTATCGTTTTTGCCCTATCGAAAACTGAAATACCAGTAGTAACTTCATGTTTGTAATCCACGCTCACTGTAAAAGCTGTCTCATGCAGGGCAGTGTTACTTGCCGCTTGTAGCGGTAGTTCTAAGGCCTCTGCTTGTGCCTTGCTTATCGCTTGGCACACTAGTCCACGTCCCTTACGTATCATAAAATTCACGCTCTGTGGGGTAACACACTGCGCCGCCTGTACAAAATCGCCTTCGTTTTCCCTGTCATGCTCATCTAAGAGAATAATAATATCTCCATTGGAAAGTGCCTGTATTGCTGTGTTTATATTCATAGCTCCATTGTAGCAAAGTGAAGTACTCTAAACTGCCGACCTTATTACATTTGCGCTCAAAGCGCGGCGATTTATCAGAGTGTAAACGTAAAATCACAGCCGTTCCATGTTTTCGTAAGCGTGATGGAAGCACATGTAATTATATAGAGTCGACATCAGGAGTATAATGGCCGTCAAGGATGGTGAGCACGCGCATATGTCACTGCCTCATCCACAGTATAGTGAAATTTTTCTTACGCTTTCCAATGAAAGTGCAGTATGGAATATTTTTTATTTTTACATTACATGTATGTATTTATTGTAATAAAGCTTGTTTTTTACCGTAATAATATTTATACATTTAGTGTTATTGTGAAATGTAAAAATAAAAAATTCCTATGTGGAATATAACATTTTTATCAGGGGAGTATCATGAAAATAAAAAGTATTAATAAGCATATATTTATCAAGGACTGTCAAGGAAATATTTATCGTGTTGACATCATCAATTTTCAAATACAGAAGGTACTTGTTGAAAATTTATCGACAGCAAATTCTCATTATTTGAATAGTAATTAGCTAGTAAGTTAAAGGTAAATTAAATCTAGCTCATAAATTCAATTATGTGAGAGTATTCTACAATTTTTTCTAAGAAAATAATTATGAAATAATTTGTTTCATGCTCTTAGATATGCTACAATGTGTCAACAACTATTATAGTATTTTTTGTTTCTAATTTTGCTGCCGAAAGTAAAAATGCATTATGTGCCTTGTTCATTGGTAACGCTTCACTTACGTGTATTTTGCGTTGCTGTTACATGTAAGAACTTTATTATGGCTTGCTCGTTGGGCGACTGAGCCTACGCCAATACCGGGTCATTGGAAAGACTGGTGTTGTTGGCAGTATAGTTCTACAGGCCGGGTAGGGGGCATCACAGGGGATGTCGACCTTGATAAGATGAAAATCGTAGACCGATGCATAGAATTTCTGTGTGTATTAACTATAGATGATGAGCGTACGACTGAGGCGAAACATGGCAGAAGACAAGCCTCAAGGCTTAAGTGCTTGTAGCCAATTCCTTGGCTTCGCGTAGCGCAAGTGCTAAATCAGGCCTGTCGGATGTTATATTCACAAGAGGCAGTGAAAGTGCTTGTGCTATGCTTTTTTCATCATTAGCCCCCCACACGCTTACATGTATTCTGCGCTGGTTTAAGTAAGCTACCTCGTCATGGCTAAGACAACCAACATGCGTGCCAACAGCGTTAATGCCATGCTTACACATAAAATCGCACAAGGCATTCATTCCCAAAACACGGTGTGTGTATTCAGGGAATAAAAACTGCGTAGTGGTGGGAAAAAAGCCCAAGTCCTGCAACTGCGTAAGGTACACAAGCGAAAAGCTTATTGGCACGATGCGATTTTCGTACCCAAAGTCTTGTATCAGTTGTACCAAGGATTTCACTATGTTTGGATACGCCCTGCCGTCGCAACGCGTTTTCAGTTCCACTTGTAAGGTATAATTTGTGTCTTTGTGGAGATTGAACAATTGCTCAAGAGAAAAAATAGTATCGCTCTGTGTATATTTGAGCTTTGTGCTTTGCAATTGTGCAAAAGAATGTTCTGAAATGTCGCCACTTCCATTTTCTGTAAGACGTTCCAATGTGTTGTCGTGAAATACCACTAGCTTTCCGTCTGCACTCTCGTGTATGTCGCATTCAATACACTCTACATTAATGCTTAAGATTTTCGTGTGCGCCTCCATGCTGTTCTCAGTCCACAATAGCGCACCACCACGGTGCGCGGTAATAGTCGGTAGTGAACTATGAGAGCACATGTCCGTCCTCCTTGTTGTACAAATGTACGGCGCGCAGTGGTACGTACGCGTTTACGCGCTGCTCTACTTTTTCGTGCTGATGCACCAGGACGCGCAACTCTGGTTTTTCACCCTCTGTGTATTCTTGCTTGGGATCATGTGCGTTCCCTTTTTTTTCAATGACCAGATGAAGCAAATATTGCGCGCCTAAATGTTCTCTTTCTACGACGTGGGCTTTAAAGACAATGTGGGGCTCCTTCGGCTTTGTCTTTGAAAGCAGCACATCTTCGGGGCGCACGCCAAGCACAAGGTGCGCATTATTAGGTAAATGTTTTTTTGTTATGGGCACGCGCTGAGCATAGCAGGTGACTACGCCGTTTTCACACACAGCCTCAAGCGTGTTTATGGCAGGTGAGCCTATAAAGCTTGCTACAAACAAGGTGCGTGGGTTTCGGTACACTTCCTCAGGGCTCCCAATTTGTTCTATGCACCCGCGGTTTAATACCACAACACGAGAGGCCATGGTCATAGCTTCTACTTGATCATGCGTTACGTACAAGCAGGTGACGTTTAGCCTCTGTTGTAGGCTCTTAATCTCGCTACGCATATGGGCGCGCAACTTTGCGTCTAAGTTGGACAACGGTTCATCAAACAAAAACAAAACTGGCTGACGAGCAATGGCGCGCCCCATGGCTACGCGTTGTTTTTCGCCGCCGGAAAGTTGCGCAGGCTTGTTGTTCAACAGGTGGCTAATACCTAATATTGCCGCTGTTTCGTCAATGCGCTTTTTTATTTCGCTTCTTGGGTACCCGTGGTTTTTCAATCCATAGGCCATGTTTTTGTACACGCTCATATGAGGGTATAAGGCGTAGTTTTGAAAAACCATGGCGATGTTTCTATCTCCCGGATCCACGTCGTTTGCGCGTTTGTTGTTTATGTACAAATTGCCGCTTGTTATTGATTCGAGGCCTGCTACCATACGCAGTATGGTGGACTTGCCGCACCCCGAGGGGCCGAGTAGCACCACGAATTCCCCGTCTTCGAGGTCCAGCGAAATGCCTTTTTCCCCTATGGCTTGAAAGCCATTGGAGTAGGTTTTTGTAAGTCTCTCTAGGCGCGTGTGTATCATGGTGCCTCCTATTTTTCGGTTTGTATAAGTCCTTGCACAAAAAACTTTTGCATGCTCAGCACGACTATAACCGGTGGTATAATCGCGAGTAATGACAGAAGCATCATTTGTGGCCATTGTGGGATGGTGTCGCTTACTACGACTAAGCGTTGAATTGCCAGGGTTATAGTGTAATAGCGGGAGTCGGATGCTATGATAAGTGGCCACAGGTATTGATTCCACCCGTAGACAAACAAAATTACGAAGAGTGCCGCTATGTTTGTTTTAGAAACCGGGAGCAGTATGTCGAAGAAAAAACGCCAGAAACCCGCCTTGTCTAGCTTAGCAGCCTCCAGGAGTTCGTTGGGCACGGTGAGGAAAAACTGGCGAAAGAAAAACGTCGCGGTAGCGGAGGCGATGAGCGGGAGGCTTAAGCCGGCGTAGGTGTTTGCCATGCCCAACCGTGCCACTACTTCATAGGTGGGTAGTATGCGCACTTCTACGGGTAGCATGAGCGTTATGAAGATGAGCCAAAAGGCTATTTTTTTGTATGGAAATTCAAAGTAGACAATGGCGTATGCCGAGAGTATGGAGATGATAATTTTCCCGAAGGAGATGAAAAGCGCCATAATAAGCGTGTTTGATAAGAGGCGCGCTATGGACGAAATAGTGCTCAGCGTTCCATCGTGGATGGATTGCCATGTAGTAAGCAGGTGTTTTCCAGGCAGCAAGGGAATGGGCGAGGAAGAGAGGTCTTGTATGCTGTGTGTGGATACTACAAAGGCAATGTACAAGGGGAACGCGACGACGAGGCAGCCTATTATGAGAATGGCGTGGCGCGCAATGTTTCGCGCAATGCGTTTGTAGTTTTGCATTAGTAGTGCACCTTTTTCTCTATGTATTTAAACTGCACCATGGTTAATGCAATAACAATAATGAGCAACACCGTGGATTGCGCGGAAGACGAGCCAATGTCAAGCCCGAGGAAACCATCTCGGTACACGCGGTAGACCAAGGTCGCCGTGCTATATTCTGGGCCGCCTTGTGTGGTTACGTCTATGATTCCAAAAATCTCAAAGAATGCATATATGGAATTTACCACAAAGAGAAAAAAAGTCGTAGGCGAGAGCAGGGGGAAGGTGATGGTCCAAAAACGCTTCAGTGGCTTAGCCCTGTCCATGGTCGCAGCTTCTATAAGCGACTGTGGGATGTAGTGAAGCCCTGCAAGAAAGAACAAGAAGTTATAGCTTATTTGTTTCCATGCTGCTGCGATAATGATGAGCGTTATTGCATTGCTCGCGCTTGTGTAGGGCTGCCAGGGAATGCCGAGTTTTTCGAGGTAGTAGGCAATAATGCCTATGCTGGGATCGAAAAGAAATTTCCAAAGTACGCCGCTTACTACTGGCGCAATGGCGTAGGGAATTATGAGAATAATTTTGTACACCACGCCCAGTACGCCGACGAGTTTGTGTGCCATTGCAGCTAAGGCTAAGGCCATGCTCATTGAAATAAGAGAGACCATAAAACTTATAAAAGTAGAAATACCTATTGCGTACGTATAAGTAGAGTCTGTAAAAATACTGAGGAAATTTTCAAACCATACAAATTCACGAGAGAGCCCAAAGGGGTCTGAGAGAAAAAAGGCATCTCGTATGCCCACCAGGGTTGGGACGAGGAAAAATGCGCAGCTTATGATGAGCTGGGGCATGAGTAGTAAAAACGCTATCCATGCCTTTTTATGAAATACAACGCGCTTCATACTGTTTCCTTAAAACTCACGAGCCCCAGCCACGCCTCTTTGCATAATTCTTATCGAGCGATGATTTACTTAACAGAACGAGCAAACCTCTTAAGGAGATTGTTTGCTTTCTTCTGTAGGTTTGCAATTGCCTTTTTAGGTGTGGTTTTCCCCTTCAACATGGCCTCAAATTCCTCATAGGCGTTGTTTCTAATTTGCGGGTTAAAACCTAAGCGGTAGCCCCTGCTGTTTTTTGTCGGTTTTTTGTTTGCTAACTGCTTTACTGCAAGTTCCTTTTGGGGCTCTTTGGCATAAAAACCTTCGGCTTTCAGCGCCTCATACGCAGACATGGTAACAGGCACATACCCCGTCTCCTTTGCCCACTCTTTTTGTTTTTCAAGTGAGGCGAGGTAGGAGAGAAACAAGGCGGTTCCCTTTGCTCTTTCGGGTGAATGCCCGCGCAAGGCCCACAACGACGCCCCGCCTATAATTGAATTTTGCATGGCAGGAGCAACTTTGTTGTTAATGGGTAGGCGGGCTACTGCAAATTTAAATTTCGCTTGCGCGGCAAATGTAGGCGCGGTAGAGGAACTGCCTGTCATCATTCCCACCTGGCCTGCTGCAAAGGCGGCTTCCGCTTTTTCATTGCGTCCCTTGTAAGAATACAAGCCTGCCTCAAAAAGTTCCTTCAAGGTCGTCCAGTGCTGCACAAAAGGCTTAGGGTCGGGCATGTACTTTACGTTTTTAAGCCCATCGTACCCGTTGTTTTTAGAGGCAAGTGCAACATTGTGCAAGGCTGCAAAGTTTTCTACGTGCACCCACATGGTCCAAGCAGAGGTTATAGGGCTGTCCGTTACCTTTGCAAGTTTTTCTAAAACGAGTTTCACATCATCCCATGTTGTCAAGGACACATTGGTGGCTATGCCCGCTTTTTGAAAGAGGTCGAGATTGTAATACAACACAGGGGTCGAGGCATTAAAGGGGTACGAGAGCAACTTCCCTTCTGAATTCACGTAAAAGCTTTTGATGGCGGGGTTCATGTCCTCTACATCCAGGGCAATGTCGGAATCTGTAAAAAGCTGATGCAGGGGGTAGACTATTTTTTTGCTCCCCATCATGGTTGCGGTACCCGCATCATAAACCATGAGCAAGTCGGGTTGTGTGTTGGTTCGTATTGCCGCTATGCCAAAGGTCAGCGTCTGTTCGTAATTGCCTTTATGTGTTTCAATGACTTGATACTGCGGATATTTTTCGTTGAATTCGCGGACAAACTGCGAGACAAGTTCTGCGAGTTTACCGCTACCAAAGGCATGCCAAAATTCTATTTTGGTTTGAGCATGTATTTTACTTGCAACGCTAAGACTCAGCGCAAACACAAGCATCAGAGACAGTAATTTATTTTTCATGTGTACTCCTTAAAGTTCCATTAAATTATTCCAGTTGTACGTGACACTTTTATTTTAGACTGAATTCAAGATATATACGCAATTTTTTTGTTAATTAGTCTAACATAGTTTTTTACACTTAGCATGATATGCATTATGTCTTGCGTTTCATAAATCCTAAAATTGTATTCAGTTTATGTATTCTGTGATTCCTCCTCGGCTACCGTCTTTACCAGTTGCCCACTGCCTTTTTTCATTACAAGCACGCGGCCGTTTTGTGCGACCACCACAATGTCTGAAAGCCCACACACTCCCACGGGCAGGTCTGAAAACACGCTAACGTTTTTGCTTTTAACTAGGTACACTTCACGTCTTTGTGACTTTTCCAATTCGCAGGCTTCGTCCCAACTCCCTACGTCGTTCCATGAAAATGAAGCAGGTATTACAATGACGTTTTGGGCACCTTCCATAATTGCGTAATCTATAGACAGTTTTTTAATTGATCCATAATCTATGTTCTTCGGTACAATATGCTGCATGCCTGCACGGCACTCGTTCTGCCACCCTATGTTGGCCTTCAAAAGTTTTTCAGCAATGACTGGAGCTTGTCTTGTAAATTCGCCGCGCGCTTTTTGAACAGTAAAGCAAAACATGCCGCTGTTCCACACGAAATTGCCCCGTGATATATAGTGTTGCGCCGTCTTCTCATCGGGTTTTTCGTGAAATGCGCGTACTTCATAACCACCTTGTTTTTCTGAATTTTCTATGCATTCTATGTAACCGTAGCCTGTCTCAGCGCGCGTAGGCACAATGCCAAAAGTTACAATATGGTTTTCTGCTGCATGGGCTTTGGCGCGTCTTACGTCCTCTGCAAATGCCGTTATTGGCTCTATGAGGTGATCTGCGGTTATAACAAGCACAGTGGCGTTTTCAGAATAGGTCTCTTCTACATAACGCAGCGCAAGTGCAATTGCCGGCGCGGTATTTCTCCCTTCAGGTTCACCTATAAGGCGTATGCGTGCAGCCTCTTGTGGACTGAGTGAGATTTTTTCGGTAAATAAATCCATGTAACGCTCATTGGTTACAATTAAAACATCTTGGTCTGCAATGGCAAGTGCACGTTCTATTGCGCGCTGCATGAGAGACCTGCCCCCAATGGAAAGAAATTGTTTGGGTATGTGCTCAAGTGAGGCAGGCCACAAACGCGTGCCCTGTCCGCCTGCGAGAATAACGGGAATCAGTGTGTTCATGCTTTCATTGTAGAGCATGGACACGGTGTCGTGTATTTATAGGCGTTCTAATTGCTTATGAAGTTTTGTCGTGCTTCTGCCGATATTAATAACTAGTATCATCATTATGTCGGTTCACTTCATTGCTCTTTTACATTCTCGCGCACGCTACACCTTTCATGCCTGTTCCGATGGAACGTCGGCTTGGCAGCATACGGTTGCCTGTGCCCAGGCACTAAAAAACGCAGGAATCGTATCAGGGTGCACGCTTTTGTGCGTAGGCACAGGGAATGATATGCCAACGAATGAGGCTCATGGGTTTTTTACGCATGTGCGTAGCATTCCAAATTGTGCGAGTGCGCTTATAGAGCAGTTATGTGATCTTGCGGGCTCTGAGACTGATCTTTGCCTCATGAATGCCGATGCCATGATTTCATATGACCCCTTATATGTGAAGATCATAGATGCACATGTGAAGTACATGGCACACTACACCCGGGGTGAAGGATATCCCGAGGCTATTACACCAGAAATACTCTCGCCGATTGCATGCAAAATATTGAAGAACACGCTTGAAGAATGTGAGACAAATGCCCAAGGTGAGAGGTTTTCTTCACCTGTAGAAAGAAGGACTCTCTTCTCGTTGATAGAAAAACGAATAAATGAATATGACATAGAGGCAGTGCTTGCACCCAAGGACATGCGTATGCTGCGAATTTCGCTTTTTGCAGACACGCGTGTGAATTTTACGGTAGCAAAACAATTGTGGGATTCTGGTTTGAGAAACCCGGATGATATAATAAGCCTTTACCACGAAAAACCGCAGCTGTTCCGGAGCATTCCGCGCTATGTATACGTGCAGCTTACAGACGCAGTTCAGCCTACGGTATATGACCCGCACTACGCCGTGGAGAAAAAGACCGGAGCGCATGTGCCGGATGTACAGAAACGCACAGAGTGCAGGAGTATGCATGGTGATGTATGGCGTGCTGTTATGTCTAAATTTTCTGAATATGCCGATGACATCACAATAGCGTTGGGTTTTGGTGGCGAAGTTGCGCTCCATCCTCAGGTGTTTTCTTGTATAGAAGAGGTCAATAATAGGTTTTCTGCTATTTATGTTGAGACTAATGGCTACGAGTGGGACATGGAAAATTCTTGGTGGGAGTCTATACCAAAGAATGTTTCGTGGATTGTCTACCTCGATACGCATAGTGACCAGCTGTATGGGCAATTACGTGCGAGTGAGGTTTGCGGTCTCTCACCACAAGAGGCGAAGGCACGTGCTCATGCATTTGTAGAAATGCTCTTAACGAAAACCAAGCCGTATAATGTTTTTGTGCAGGCTACACGCATGGTTGAAAACGAATGTGAACTCGATGAATTTTGTAAGTACTGGGAAAAAAAAGGTGCGCGCCCCATTATTCAAAAATATAATGACGTGTGTGGCATGTTGCCAAACAAAAAAACCGTCGACCTCGCACCGCTACACCGCTTTGCGTGTCGCCATCTTGAAAGAGACATGCTCATAGATATAGACGGCAATGTTCGTATGTGCTTTCAAGACATACACAAAAAATACATTCAAGGCAGTGTGGTAGAGGAGTCGCTTGAAGCATTGTGGAAACAAAATGAGCATCTTTTTGTGCAACAAGCACAGGGGAGCTATGAAAAAATATGTAGGAGTTGTGATGAATACTACACCTGTAACACATAAGACATCGCTGGTAAGCGATGTGTCTTCTTTTGAAGATCTTGCCTACGTTATAAGTGGAAGACATACTGAACTTTCATCAACCTATGCAAGCGTTGGTATTATACTTTTGCACGATGTAAGCAAGAAAAACGTGTCCATTAAAACTGCCCTTGAGCACTATACTGCATTGTATTCAGACAAAATTTTCTTTGCTTGTTCTAACGGACTGCCAGTATCTGAAAGCATACGCAGCATGTTTTCCTCGGTGTGTTTTTTAAGCATGCCTCAAAATCATCAAAAGCCCGTTTCAATTGGTGCGCTTTTGAACACGCTTTTTTCTGAAATACAGACTGACTTAATTTTTGTCTCATGGACGCACATAGAACCTTATGGAATATCAACCCGCATGCTCTTACATGCGGTACAAGACATGCCCTTGTGCATAGCACCTTTGTGTGAAGATTTTGATGGTACACCCATGCCCGTATCTTACAAGCCTAAAATAAACATGTGGGGTATATCCATGGACCTAGACGTGGAGACCTCGTTTTTCTCTTATACATTTTTTCCTCACGATTTTGTAGGCATTTTTAATCGGAAAAAAGTTTTTTCTTTACGTGGGTTTGACCCCACAATATTAAACCCCTTTTGGCAGCTGTGTGACTTTGCAATTCGCGCATATGCTAGTGGTCATTACGTGAGAGTAAGCCCCTGCTTTAGGGTAAAACGCCTTGTCAATGCCAAGCGTATCAAAATTCACAAAAAAGACTATATTTATCATTGTATGTGTCTGAAATACGCTGTAGGCCTACGCTTATTTCATATAATCCAATGTCTCTTCGCGCATCTCTTTTCTAATCCCATGACTAAGCTTTATAAAAAATATGGTGCCGTTTTTAAATCATCTAAAGTACTACAACCTTTTGGTAGTGTCTTGAAGAAAAAAATAGCAGAATATTGGTAAGTTATCTGTATTTTAGGGAACATTACAATGATAAATTATTAAAAAAATTCGATGAGTAATTTTGTAGCTAAAAAGCACATGATGCATGTGAAGAATCATGTAAATCACGACGCTTCTTGTCTTGGTGTTGTATGAGCCAGTGGTAATGCTTGAGAATTCACCGTATCATTGACCAATGATGAAGAAATCAATATTATAAGTACTAAAGAGGGGCCTATAGCTCAGTTGGTTAGAGCAGTGGACTCATAATCCATGTGTCCCAGGTTCAAGTCCTGGTGGGCCCATCTTGTCAATTGACACAGTAAAAATATTTACCATATTATTTTAACTATGAGGGTGTAGCGAAGTTGGTTATCGCGCCGGCCTGTCAAGCCGGAGGTCGCGGGTTCAATCCCCGTCATCCTCGTTTTTTATTTCGTATATAGTGTTGTTTTTGCCTGCTTAAGGCGTAAAATAACGCTATTTTTTATATATGTGTTATATATTCAAAAACATAACTGTACACACAAATAACACATGAGTATAACATAACATACATGCGTGCCTGGTTGAATTCACCCAGCATTGAGCAGGGATGCTTGACAGCAAAGTTACAAGTAGTTACAAAAGGCCTGACACAAGCTATGACAGAGCACAAAACATATTTTCGCCCATTAGGTCTTAGCGAAATTGTCAGGGTGCAAGAAACCATCTTGCAAAAAAAAATGAAGTTGTAGCTCCTTGTTGCATTGTAAGCAAAGGACATATAATAAGGCATATGGAAGCGCGTATAGAAGCAATGAAAGACAATGGACATGAGCCGACAAGTCAGTATGATTTTTTGGCAGGGAAAGTGCAACACATGGAGTTTGACAATTTCAAAACAACCCTTATTCATGAAGTAGAGAAGACACACGCGCGCATAGACGCAGTAGAAGGTCGACTGAATGCTCGTATAGATCTTGTGATAGAGCAAGTAAAAAGCACCAACACGCGCATAGATAGCTTAGAAACAGGTCTTAACACGCGCATAGATAGCTTAGAAACAAGTCTTAACACGCGCATAGACGCCACGAACACGCGCATAGACGCCACGAACACGCGCATAGATGATATGAAAACAATAGTCGATAAGACAGATAAGCGGATTAGCAATATGCTAGTGATATTTGGCATTGCGTTTGCGGGTCTTTTTGCTGTACTAGGCGTGATACTGTCGAAATTAGGGTGAGAGCGTTTCAGCGTAGGGGAGGATGCTTGATGCGTGGGAGGTGCTTTTAGGGTTACTGTCCTTGCCATAGTTACGGTATTATCATGACTATATATCTCCCTACGTCCTCTACGGGGCATGAGTTTTCTCTGTTATTTTGGATTTTCTTCTAAAATTTCTATGCGTTCGTACTAATTGCAATCATTTTTTGAGTTTTTTTGCGTTTTAGCAATGCAACCTAGCACAGTTGCGATTGGAATATTGCGGTGTAGTGGAGCTTGGTTTGTAATTTATGTTTCTGGTGTTGTAGTAGGGCAAAAAGCAACACAGTTTCTTGCTCTAGATGGGAAATGTCTTCACAAAGCGCGTCATATTTTTCCACATGACGAGTTTCTAGCTGCGCCTCGGCTGCATCGACAAATGATTCTATGCACGTTTGATACTGCCGTATTTGTTGAAGCTTACGACATATGTCGTCTACGTGTTTTTCTATGCGATGCGCGTTTATTTCTGTAGCAACAGTTTTGCAGTGTTCTGCACAGGCGTATATGCGTTCTTTTGTGTAATAAATCGTGTTTTCTTGAGATACAAGCCATGTTTCAAATAAGTCAAAGGTGCTTTGTTTCATAGTCGTGCTCCTCGTTTTGTTGAAACCTACCCCTGAATATTAAGTTTTGTTTCAACTGCAGGTGTTTTTTCAGCAGTGTCAGGTGCCTGCATCGTCTTTTTCCAACTGTCGAGCAAGGTCGAAATCATGGTGTATATGGGACGTATGCGCGCTGCATTTTTTTCAACATTTGCTTCGCGTAATTCTTTGTTAAAGTACAAATACAAATTCAAAAGATTATTACACAATTCGGGAAATATTTCTTTGTCTAGAGATGCTCCTAATTCAAGGATGATTTCCTGCGCCTTGGTAATGTGCATGTTCACTTTGTCGTATTTTTGAAACCCATGATTCTCTAAAAGATTCATGGCATTGTCCAGATGTTGTAGCGTTTTTTCATACAACATGATAACTATCGTCTTTTTATCCGCCGTCTTTATTGCGGTCTCTTTATATACCTTTGCAGCGTTAAATACATCCATATTATTTTTTACCTAATAAGTGGTATCGGCCTATTTGCGTGCAAACATTACACCACATAGAACGGAAAGAGCACATTATGAAAAGCGGGGAAAGGCCAGAAGTTCTTGTTCTGTATAGAGTTCAGAAAGAGGTGTAGGTTCCAGTGTATTTGCTAGTGATAGGTCATAGCAAAGCTTGGTGCGCCATTCTAGGTGGTTGTAAGGATCTTCAAATTCTATTTTGCGTCGTATTTCCATGACTTTTTTGTTTTGTTTTTTACTTTTCACAGCAACATAGGCAATTACGGCAAAGCAGCCTGCACCAATGTATACGATGGTTTCATCGTCTTTGAGAACTTCATTTTTTTTAACTTTTTCCAAGGCTTCGTCAAAACTGACAATTTCATCAGAGTCCACCTCAAGCAAGGCAGTACATACGTCATCTACATGTTCCGGTACTTTTACGCTGCTTAAATCGGGCTTGGTAATGGGACGCGATTCTTCGGCTTCCTTACTCTTGTTAAAATTTTGTACCTTTTTTTCTATTTCCGATTTTTTGATGATATCTTGTGCCGGTTGGTTTAAAATTTTATTTTTGAAAGGCACTGATTTCTCTTCAAACTTACGCCTCTCCTTTTGCCTTTTTCTAATCATGATGCGTTATATTATATATAATAGTTCATTATTTATGGGAAACAATAGTACATTTTTTTTATTGGATGGTCACGCCGCAATATTTCGTTCGTATTATGCGCACATGAGAAACCCCTTGCGAAATTCCAAAAACGAAAACACCTCAGCTATTTTTGGCTTTTTCCAAATTGTAAAGAAAATATTCGATGTGTACGCTCCTAAGGAATTTTGTGTTGTCTTCGACCATAGCGAGCCGTCTTTTAGAAAGAACATATATCCGCAGTACAAAGCCAATCGTCAGAAGGCACCAGAAGACTTGGTAAGTCAAATTCCCGTCATTTTTCGTATAGCAGAGACCTTGCGTATTCCCACGATCACCATGCCCTCTGTAGAGGCAGACGACGTCATAGCGACGCTTGCCGTGAAACGTAGCGGCAAAGGCTTGCATACGGGCATTGTTACGAGCGACAAGGATATTTTCCAAGTTTTAAGCGACTACACGTCTATTTTTCGTCCAAGTTCTAAAGAGGCGCAGTGGGTGCACATTACCCCGCAGTGGCTACAAGAGGAACTAGCGCTTACGCCCTCGCAAGTACGCGACTACCTTGCCCTGGTTGGGGATGCAAGTGACAACGTGCCCGGGGTAGCGGGGGTGGGTGAAAAAACCGCGCGCGCGCTTTTGCACGAATACGGCTCGCTTGTCGAGGTATACCGCCGTATAGAAGATGTAAAACCAACATGGGCAAAAAAATTGACCTCCGATAAGGAGAATGCCATGCTTAGCTATGAGTTGGTAGGGCTTAAGGATGACCTGTCGTTGCCCGAAATGTCCTTTGAATATGAACGTGTACTGTGGGAAGACGCGCAGGAGTTATTTGCAGAGCAAGAAATATTTTCGTTTGTGAAAGGAGGCGCCACTGCTGCCCCCCTTGTTGACGCTGCCGTGCCTGAGCATAAGCCGGGTGTTGCGCAAGAGCCGCGGGCACAAGTGAGTACGCCTGAACGTGGTGTGTACCACCGCGCGCGCTCAATAACGGACATAGAGGGCGTGGTGGAACGAGCTCTTGAGCAAAACTACGTAAGCGTGGACGTGGAGACCAACAGTCTATGCCCCTTTACCGCGGATATTGTCGGCGTATCTTTAAGTGTGAAGGAAGGGGAGGGGTACTACATCCCTCTCGCCATGTGCCCGCCGGACGTGCAGGTGGCAGAGCGTGAAGGTACCGTACTGAATGAGGAGCAGGTGAAGATGGCACTGAAGCCCTTGTTTGAGAGCGAGCGCTGCATGCTCATTTTTCACAATTGCAAGTTTGATATTCCTATATTGGCGCGGTGGGGCTTGGTGAAAAACACCCAGGTTACGGGTGCGTTTTTTGATACGCTTTTGGCAGGGTGGTTGTGCGACGTAACCTTACGCAATTACACCATGGATAACTTGGCGAGGCATTTTCTTAGCTATCAGACCATACCCTTTAGTGCTTTACGCGCCTATGACGCGCCGGTTGAGGCGCAGGGCAAAAAGGAAAAACCGGTGTGCAATTTTGCAGATGTACCGCTTGCTCAAGCGGTGGATTACGCGGCGGAGGATGCAGATGTTACCTTGCGTTTGTACGGGATCTTTAGCAAACTCTTGCGTGAGAGCGGCATGGAGAATTTGTTCTACTCGGTGGAAATGCCCATAGCCGAGGTTCTCATGCGCATGGAGGCACGTGGTATTGAAATAGACGCGCAGTATTTTGACTCACTGTCGCAAGAGTTTGCTGTTTTGCAGGAAGAGTTGAGGCAAGAAATATACCAGATGTGCGGCAAGGAGTTTAATATAAATTCTACCAAACAATTGCAGCAGGTGTTGTTTGAGGATTTAAAATTGCCCACGTTGAAAAAAAACGCAACGGGGTTTAGCACGGATGCAGCGGTGCTTGCCGATCTTGCGTATGTGCACCCCGTGCCGCAAAAAATAGTAGAGTATCGTCATGTAGTAAAGTTGCAAAACACGTATGTCGACTCTCTGCCCTTGCAAGTACGGCCTCATACGGGGCGCATTCACACGTCGTTTCAGCAGCACGGAACCGAGACGGGGCGCATTTCTAGTGCAGGGCCCAACTTGCAGAACATTCCCGTAAAGGACGCGCTGGGGCAAAAAATACGCCGCGGTTTCATCGCGCCTGAAAATTACGTATTTGTAAGCGCGGACTATTCGCAAATCGAACTTCTCGTTCTTGCACATCTCTCTCAAGACGAAAACCTCATGCAGGCTTTTTGTGAGGAGGTGGATATTCACAAGCGTACTGCTGCCATTCTCATGAAGAAAAAGGAGGACGAGGTACGCGATGAGGATAGGCGCATTGCAAAGAGCATTAACTTCGGTATCATCTATGGTATGTCGGCATTCCGTTTGGCGAATCAGCTACGCATAGCGCAGAAAGAGGCGCGCAATTTTATTGAGGAGTACTTTGTCGAGTTTAAGGGAGTTGCGGACTTTATTGCCGAGACTGAACGACAGACTGAAGAGCGGGGCTACGCTGAAACCATACTGGGCAGACGAAGGGTCATTGAGACTATTAGTAGCAGAAACAAAAATTTACAAAATGCTGCGAGGCGCATGGCGGTAAATACGGTCATTCAAGGGTCTGCCGCTGATATTGTAAAGTGTGCCATGCTTGCCCTCGATAAAACCCTGCGCAATAGTGCTATGAAAAGTAGGCTTATTTTGCAAATACACGATGAGCTGGTTTTGGAGAGCCCGGCAGCAGAAGAGGAAGAATCGAAACGTGTGTTAGAAGAGACGATGAAAAATGCCTATGAACTTTCCGTACCTCTCGCGGTTTCTGTACATTCTGCGAGGACCTGGGGCGAACTTAAGTAATGGTTGTGGGCATAACGGGCAGGTACTGTAGCGGCAAAAGCGTACTCGCAAGCCTGTTTGTTTCCGCGGGGTTTGTGCTGGTAGACGTAGACGCGGTAGGTCACCACGCACTTGAGGCAAAGAGTGAGGAGTTGCGGCAGGCCTTTGGCGAGATAATATTTGAACGAAGCCAAGGGGGAGAGCAGAGTGTTAATAGAAGAATGCTTGGACACATTGTCTTTGGAAATAAACGAAAACTTGCGCTTTTGGAAGAGATTGTGCACCCGTGGATGCTGCAAAACATACGCGAAATTGTGCGTGAGAAAGATTCTGATGCTTCACAGCACTATGTTATTGTCGCGGCACTGCTTCATAAAATGAAACTCGATGTCTTGTGTGATGTGGTGTTGTTAGTTGAAACGCATGTCGTTATACGTGCATTGCGTGCACGAAAACGCGATGGGTTGTCGTTTTTGAATATAGCGAGGCGTTTTGCTTCGCAGGCGCATATTCCTAGACGAAAAACTCTCAAAAGGTCGGGCAAAACCGCCGAAATACAAGTTATAAAGGGCGTGTGTTCCATCGATGAGTATAAAGAAGCGTTGCAGCAGTATTTGAGTGTGCCGTAGCACCGTGCTTTAATGCGAGTAATGCCGGTGCATGCTATGCCCAGTTTAGGAGTTATATGTATAAAGAGCAGAAGCAGGAACAAGAGGGTATTGAAACACAAGAGGAATTTTCGCAGACGCATGAAAATGCTGACCATCAGGTGCATGCACAGGGCGTAGATACGCAGGATACTGCGCATAATGCCCCTGTTGAAGAAAACTACGAAAAGCCAGATAAAAACAACAATGAACGCTTTATTATTTTCGCACTTATTGCAGGCGTTGTTATTGTAAGCGTGCTTGTTGGCGTTGGCATGACGCTTTTCTACCCTACGCAAAGCGGTGTTGCGGGTAGTGTCGGAACGTCGTCAGTCACAACTGAACAGGCACTGAACGAGGAAGAAGAGCTCAGCGATAATGGTGAGGTAGTGATAATTTACGGCGGTGAGGAAGAACCTGATGAGGCCGGTGAAGAAAAGAGCGCAGAAAAGAGCAACGAAAATGCTTCAGCAACTGGTTTTTCTACGCCCAATGTAGCAGAGAAACCGGCTGAAGTAGCGCATGCTACATCTGCCTCCCCCCCTGTGTCACCTACAAACCCAAGTGTACATGGCGCAACGCAGCGGACTACCAATACGACCCTTACAACAACAAAACCGCAAAAAGCACCCGTTGTTGCTTCGCGTACGGGTGCCCTGACAGCAAAGGTTGAACCCCCTGTACAAAGCACAGGTATTACGGCACCGGTTGGTCACACAGATAGCACCGGCTTTGTAAAGCCCAATATTTCGCCTATAACAAAAAAGCCAATTCCGGTAGCAAATGCAAAACAAAAGCTGTACTGGGTGCAGGTGTTTTCTACCAGCAACCGCAACAAGGCCTACAACATAAAAGGCGAATTTGAAAAGCGTGGAATTACGACGGTGGTTGTTACTAAAACCATAAATAGTCAATTGTATTATCGCTTGAGAATAGGCCCGTATTACAACAAGTCTGAAGGGGATAAGTTTTTACAGTGGGTTAAGAAAATAGACGTGTATAAAGATGCCTATCTTACAACGAATTACATTTAAGCGCATGAATTAAATCTCCGTAGGTTTTAGTTCTATCAAAACCACGTTGTTCAATACATTCAAAGGTGTCCATGAGCGGGTTATTTGATGCACATGTTACGATATGACCCCATACATTGCGTTAAACGTACGGGTCATGTGTCCAAAAAAGCTAAAGTATAGACAATAATAATTGCATTTTAGTAGGGTTTTTTCCTGTCATTTTCATTGCTTTTTTATTCTATGTCTTGTTTTGTGAATTGAATGTTCTATTTATGTTAATGTTATGGAACATATTAGAAATGCCTTATTTGCTTTATGTATTTTTTTAGTTTACTTTATTGCACTTGCGTGTAGTCCTAAGGGTGCAGTAACACAAAATTTGAGTGCTACCACCGGTTCAGGTACTAAGCCTACGGTGCAGGTAACTGTTGTTGGGGGAGAGAGTTACAACTTCGCCTTGAAGACGAATGGGAAACTTTATGCGTGGGGACATAACAGCTATGGGCAACTGGGTATTGGGCGGAGTTCAGGCTCTAGTACGACGCAAGAAACACCCAAGCGAGTCGGGATTGATATTTTGAAATATATCTCAGCGGGAAAAGAACACGTTATTGCCTTAGACGGGGACGGGCACCTCTACGCATGGGGACATAACAGCTATGGGCAACTGGGGCTTGGGCACAATAATACTCAGTACACGCCGCAGAGAGTGCGAGTGAAAGAAGAGACAGATGCTAGTCAGACGTGGAAATGGAAGGCCGTTGCCGCGGGAGTAGACCACACGCTTGCAATACGCGATGATGGGTCGCTGTGGACCTGGGGACGCAATGTATATGGGCAACTTGGAAATGGTGACAGTACAACCCACGGAGATGATGCTGCCCCGCAAGGAGTGAATACGCCAAAGCAGGTGGGGAATAAAAGAAATTGGAGTATCGTAAGTGGAGCGGATCACAGTGTAGCATTGGATGCTGAAGGAAGGCTGTACATATGGGGGTATAACAATAGTGAAACATTAGGGCTTGGACACAGTGAAGACCAAAAGACGCCAGAGCATCTACAGACTCAAGCAGAAAAAAATAGCGGCAAGGCGTGGAAGTGGAAAGCCGTATCGGCGGGGCACAACTATACCGTAGCACTGCGAGATGATGGAACGCTGTGGAGTTGGGGTTCAAACAGAAATGGACAGCTTGGGTTAGGGGACACAGAGGCTAAGAACACGCCTCAACAGATTAGCTCTACAAAGAAGTGGAAATTTTTCTTTGCGGCTTTTTCGCATGTGCTCGCCATAAAGGAAGATAATACTTTGTGGACATGGGGGAGAAACAATGATGGACAGCTTGGGCTAGGGAGCACAGAAGCTCAGAATACGCCCCAGCGGCTTGGCTCTGATACGTGGGGTGCTGCTCAGGGTGCTACTTTTCACAGCGTAGGGGTGAAAACAGACGGTACGGTGTGGGCATGGGGGCACAGTGGCTTGGGACGATTGGGGCTCGATAGCACGAAGTATCCCGAAAGTTCATACAATACGCCGCAGCCGGTGGTAATTCCTTAAGCGGCTAGCGGGGTGTTTCTGACATCTGTCTTTGCTTGTTTGTAACGCTTAGCTACGCGCTACATTATAAAAAAGCCTGCTTAAAATAGCCATGCCCACGCATTGCAAAAACACGCCGCATAAAAGTGCCACCCACCACAGGCTGTGTCCTTCCAAGGCCATCCAGTAGCTCTTGCTTATCCAAAACGGCGGGAAAAAGCCAAACAGCCATTGATAGGGTTCTTTTAT